>JAODAL010022171.1:0-65342 GCA_025379985.1 Phyllomedusa bahiana | reverse complement strand
AGGGAAAAAATTTGGGGTAGCCCCACTTTTCGGGGGGGGTATTTGTGCCAAAATTTGGGCATTATATTGAAAAAATGTTATCCCCGTTCGTATTGGCACTACCATCCTATACCCAGGACTCAATGGACCTATTGCGTAAACTGGAAGGAATACATGTACCCCAGGAGTGTTTTTTTGGCTAGTTTCGACTAAAGGGCTCTTTCTCCTGATACCCCTTCTGTGGTTTAAAAGGCAACCAGAGAATTTTTGAGCACACGTGGATGTCAGCTGCAAGAGCATAATGATTTTGTTCTGAGCCTTCTCCATTTTGTCCTTACCAGGAATTTTTTTCATTTTTAAATAACCAAAAATTTTACCCCAGCTCAGGGGAGGGCCAGGGGTTTGTTCCTGTGCCCCCGGCCTACGCAAATCTGCTCCGGGTGGTGGGAATAGTGGGGTTTTTTGGTGAGGCAAATCATTTGGGACAAGGAGATTTCCTCTGGACCAGATTTTTTTTCCGTATTCATACTCTGGAACGGCACCCCTGGTAAATTTCAGGCATTTGTTGAATACCTTAATGTGAATAACTATCTCAACTTACGTTTTACTTCGGAAATTAATCAAAATGTGTTGCCCTTTCTGGAGCCTTATAGGAAAAACCGAGGGGGGGAGCGGGAAACAAATTTTTTTCCCCAAAGCTGACGCAAAAATTTCCCTACGGGGTGGGAGAGTAGTCATCCTTTCCCCCTCAGGAGGGGTATTCCTAAGGGACAAAATGGTCGAAAAGGAAAACCTGTTCAGTTTTTTCCCAAATTTTAAACGGATCAGTGTCATTAATTTTTGGGTATGTTTCACTGGTTATAGCAGGGTTTTGTCGCGCCGCGATACGCCGGGCGTTTTGGAACCACGCGCTGACCAGCGAGTAATTCCAAAGCATGGGGAGGGCCGGGTGCCGGCCCCATGGACATGCAATATCAGCGCCGCGTAATTGCCACTAACAATTGACATGTCAATTCTCCCCCCGTGCGTACAATACGATCGTATTGTAAGCGCCGGGCCACGATGTGTAATCCATAGCTTTTTCTATGAATGGTAATTGGGCATGCATTTCACCGGAAAAATGCCAAGGAAAAGCCGTGTAACAACCCTTATACACAATGTGTGGCAGACACAGGGTTTGAAAAAGATCCCGACGCCCGTCTTTTATGCGGAGCGTACTACATGAATTACCTGTACTCTTGCTTGCCATTTACACCGGAGTTGGTAAAGAAGCTTGGAACCAAAAACTTGGAGCTCTAAAGCTAGTTTCCAGCAACACATGTGCATCTACAGACTGAAGCGCATGACAAGATAAGAGAGAAAAGCAGCTTTACCCCAATAACATCAGCTGATGGCCACATAATGAGCTCAGTTTTTAAAAAAATGCGAAAAAAGTTTATCAAAAAAGCATTTAGATGAGGTCATTATAAGCACTTTTATAATATATTTCTACAATCCCAATTTTGTTCTCTTCTGGTCCAGATCGATACAGGAAATAAGGGGAATCCTGGCAAGTAGTCGTCTAAAGACAGTTTGTATAGGCTTCGAGCTGAACATTGACCACCAGCAGTTGTTTTTCTAAACTAGATGTTAACTATTGGATTAATCCAAAAGATAATGGACGGTAATATATAACGTCTTCAGCTCCAGGTGGTGCCACACTGGATGCAGGTGCTGTTGTGCAGTTCTTTTTATGTGTCCTGTTGGATGTGTTTGGGGCCGGGCATGTCCCCTGGAGTTGAAAAAGAGCCCTGGAGCAAGAAGGGTAGTTTTGTTCGGCAAAGGGGTTTTAATAAAAAAAAAAGGAACATCTACAACGGAGAAGAAAATTTGGGGTTTATGAAGTGTTTGTTTAGTAAAGTAAATACTTATTTCCCCAAAAGTTTCAAAAAACTCATTTTGGGAGCCCAGTCTAATCACAATGATTTTGTTAGTAGGACTGGGGGCAGTGGGCGTACTGGGTGAGTGTTGTGGTTTATTTTTTATTATTAATCATTTATGTCTTTTTAATGTATCTTGCACATTGTGCTTCCCCTAAAGTTGAGATTTTTTTTTACCGAGGGTGGGGGGCATCTTTACAACATAAATCATTCGATTGTGGATTTTCTTGGAATGGGTGCTGACATGTTAGCTCCTGTTTCGAGGGAATACATCCCCCAGGACCAGGGGCGTAACTTTGGTTCAAAAAGTGGGGGGGGGGCAATTTTCCATCTCATCCCCTATCTTCCTATCCTTCCCTCCCTCCTTCACTCGCCTTCCCTTTCACTTCCCCTCCCTTTCCTTCTCTCCCCTCCTCTCCCTGTAGTGAAGCATCCCCCTCTAACCCAGCTAGAAGGTCTGAGGGAGTGCTGTGAGCTCCCCCAACGGATCTGGGATGAGTCCTTATGGCAAACACTTTTGGTGCAATCCGTAAGGTTATGAGTGGCTCTCTAATTACTGAAGTTTGGAGCCGGACTGGGACTAAAAAGCAGCCGTGGCAATGAAGCCGAACCAGCCCACCTATAATATTATCCCTCTACATGGAAATAAAAATTGTTGCGCAATGCAGCAAATTTCGCTTAACCCCTCCCATCCCCCATCACTGCTCCATTAAATTTGTTATACACACAACAGCATGAGGAAAATAAAAGAACCCAATCATACTGTACCCTTAAATGTATTTTATTGCCTACCATCCACCAGAAAAGCCCTCCCTCCTTGCTCCCCAGAAATTAGTTATATTACACGTGGAAGCCATTACATTACTAACTACACCTTAGAAATGAATTGCACATTGTAAAAAATAATATAATTCACTGTACCCCAAAAATTTATTATATTACACACTGAACCCTAGAAATGAATGACATTACTCACTGTACTCCAGAAATTACATCACACCATACCCCAGAGATTACATTACACATTGTTCCCCAGAGATTGCATTACACACCATACACCAGATATTACATTACCCACTGTACCCCAGAGATAAGTTTACACACTGTACCCCAGATATTACTGCATTATTCACTGTCCCCCAGAGATTATATTACACACTGTACAACAGAGATTACATTACACTATACCCCAAAGACTACACTAGACAGGGTACCCCAGAAATTGTGTGTGTATATATACATATATTGAACACAGACACACTACACACTTAGGGTGGGTTCACATGACTTTTTTTGGCACTGTTAGTGTCATTTTCTTGTTGGAAATTCGGCGCTTGCAAATGCAGAATTCCGACGAGCAAGCGACCCAGACTGCCTGAGGCAGATTTCTGTCTCCTATAGTTTAGTGTTGTTAGTGCATAAAACACCTCAAAGAATTCTGTGTAGGTGCTGACAATACACGCCGAAAATACTCAAGTGAAATCGGTGTCATCTAAACAACGACACTGATTTTACATAGGGTATAATGTAAATCAGTTTCCTGCCGGATTGGACGCTAGTTCTGAGGCAGATCCAGCACTGAATCTGCCCCAGAATCCGCATTCATATCTTCCGCATGAATGTACCCTTAAGGTATGTTCACATGGTGTATAGCGTACTGTGCGCTGTGCCATATGCCGGGAGTTTTAGAAGTATTCGCTGTCCAGTCCACACTTCTAAAATGCTGTGGGGCTGGCCCCATCCACTTTCATCTTCCCCGGCGCGTAAGTGGAGGGAAGAAGTGACATGGCTAGACACATGGCTGTACAGTATATACACATCTCACATATACAGTACAAATGCAGTACACATGCACACACAATGCCTGGCACCCTTGTCCCCTCCTTACCTGTCTCCTGTAGTCTGGTTTAGTTGGCATTTGGCAAGAGCTTCTCTTTTCTGATGAGGGCTGAGCATAGGAGAAGTGGTATATGAGGAGAGGGAAAGATACAGCCCCAGATACAGAGTGTGAGCAGCGTTCTCATTGGTGAAGCAGCCTGGCTGACTCCTGCTCTACCAATCAGCATTGCTCCCACTCTGCACTGGCACTTGAGGCTGCTACCTACTCTGTCCCCCAAAATGCCCAAAAGGCAAAGGGTTAACTTCTTCCTCCTCTATGCTCTGCTCTCGCTGCTTGCCATATTCTCATGCTTTCATATGGATTATTTTTTAATGAGGTGGCTAAAAAGTGGGGGGACCGTCCCCCACCCTGTAAAAAGTGGGGGGACCAGTCCCCTCCGTACACCCCTAAAGTTACACCTATGCCCAGGACTATTGCAGACCCAAGCTCCTGCTCTTACCTAGTAATCATCTGATCACTGGGAATAGAAGCAGGAAGCATAGCATCATGGCTACAATATAACCTACAGTGGGTTGCAAAAGTATTCATACCCCTTGAACCATTTCTCATTTTTAAATGATACAGCCACAAATTTATTTTTTATTTTGCTAATATTTTATGTGATAAAGCAATGCATTGTAGCGAGTATTTGTGAAATGTAAAGAAAATAATATGCTCTTTTTCAGATTTTTGAAAATGAAAAAACTGTAAAGTTTGGCAAGTATATGTATTCAGCCCCCTGAGTCAGTCCTTTGTAGGACCACCTTCAGCTGCAATGAAAGCTACAGTCTGTTGGCGTATGTTTCTGAGGTTTGCACATGGGAATTTTGTCCCATTCTTCTTTGCAAAATAGCTCTAGCTCATTCAAATTGGTCGGAGAACGTTTGTGAACAGCAATTTTCAAGTCATGCTACTGATTCTCAGTGGGATTTAGGTCTGGACTGTGACATTTTAGCACATGAATATGCTTTGACGTAAACCTTTCCATTGTAGCTTTGGCTGTATGTTTAGGGTCGTTGTCCGGCTCGAATGTGAACCTATGTCCCAATCTCAAGTCTGTTGTTGTCTCTAAGGCTATGTTCACACGGCTTATTTCGGGGCGTATTTACGGACGTAATTACGTCCGCAAATACGTCCCGAAATACGTTTCAAATAATGAACAATTAGATTAGCATTGATTCCAATGTAAAATACGCCTCGTCGTTCACACGAGGCGTATTTCCGCGACGTATTTGCAGGCGTAAATACGTCCGTAACTACGATTGTAAAATTAAGTCCCCTGTCACTTATTGAGGCGTATTTCACAACGTAAATCCTCATAGTAAAGAATCGGGATTGTATTTATGACGCGAAATACGCGCCACACTTTGTGACGTGTATTTGAAACGTATTTCGGGGCGTATTTGCGGACGTCCATAAATACGCCCTGAAATAAACCATGTGAACATAGCCTAACAGGTTTAGCTCCAGGTTTGTCTGTATTTAGCTCCATCCATCTTCTTATCAACTCTGTTTTCCCAGTCCTTGCAAAGCAAAGCATCTCCACAGAATGATGCTGCCACCACTGTGCCTCACGGTGGGGACGGGGTGTTTAGGGTGATGTGCAGTGTTGGCGTTCTCATTGACAAGAAAACACCTTCTTTCACTTCCTTGCTTTGTCCCCTACATAGCTTTTTTGCAAACTGCAAATGGGACTTCTTATGGCTTGATTTCAAAAATTGCTTTCTTCTTACCCATCTCCCATAAAAGCTAAATGTTGTGGATTACATAACTAATTTGTGGATTACATTCTCCCACCTGAGCTGTGGATTTCTGCAGCTCCTCCAGAGTGATCCTGGGCCTCTTGGCTTCTTCTCTAATTGGTGCTCTCCTCGTCTGGGCTGTCATTTTAAGTGGACAACTATGTCTTGGTAGGTTAACAGTTATGCCATACTCCTACCATTTATAGATGGGGGATTGAGATGTTCAGAGCTTGGGCTATTTTGTTATAGTGGTTTTCCAGGACTATCTTTTATTTGTTATGGAGGTCACAACTTAATTATATTTAACTTTGTAATTGATACTAATTAAAAATTATTTACCTGTTCTTTGCAACACCAGGCAGAGAGTCCTTTACTCCCCTTCTACCTACTTCCTGCATACCATGTGACATCCATCAATCACATGACTTTGCTTCTGAGTCTATTGACGTTTTGTCATCACTCAGTAGGGGTGCTTTAAAGCCAGGCTCAGCTTAGAAACACCCCCTTGTAGTGGGTATGACCTGACTAGAGAAGAGCTGGTTGCATACAGTGACTCATCAGTCACAATGTAAACAAAGGTGCAGACAAGAATGTAATCATTCAGTAGAGAGCTGCAGGGAAAGGATGTTATACACATACAGTAATAACTACGTGTACATAGTGACTCATCACTGCTAGATTCTAGCTGCCTTCATTATTGTGCATTCTGTCTTTGCCTCTTCTGATAGGAGGAGATGGTCAGAAGACTTATGTGCATTAGGACCTCTGAGATTTTCCAGCAGCAGTCAGAAAAAAGTCTACCTACCGTTTTTTATATAGTAGTGTTGTCAGGGTAAATTATTATAAGATGCTGCCGTGACATCACTCTGTGCAGAGAGGATGACACTACAGCAGACACACAGTTTTCCCATGATCAACAACTGTTTGCTATAGGGGATGTGAAACCACCCACTTTTCTTAAATGCTAGGTAGACTATCCAGTGTACAGGAAAGCTGGGTGATGCCACATTCACCATAGCAATCAGTTACAATGATGGAATAGCTATGTACCTGCTGTGGGGGATGTTCAGCACATACATAGAAATATATAAACCAAATTATATAGATTTGTACATGTATTACTTAAATTATGGGAAAGAATGTCCTTTTACCATGTTAGAAACTGATTGGTGACTGTACTACACACAGCCTGCTGCAGGAAACCAGGGGGTGAAGTGGAGCAGAGATACAGGGGCATGAGTTGTACATATCTGAGAATGATAATGAGCAGTGCGAGGAGGGTAAGGGGGCAGGTGCAGAGAGGTCCTGGATTGTAACTGCAAGGGATTCTGGGACTTGTAGGCAATAGCTGCAGGAGATCTACTGACACTCCCACAACCAGGAAGTTTCACTGATCTTATGATATATGAATAAGGACTCAAAAGAGAAGAAAAGAAGCACATGAAGATAGTGGAATATTTTTTTTTCACTATAAATGCTCTTTATAGTGTTCTATGAAATCATTAAACTCCCAGATAACCCTTTTAAAGCCTAACCCTGCAATACACTTTGCCACAACTTTATGCCTTAACCGTCTGGTGAGTTCTTTGGTTTTTATGATGCTGTTTGGTCACTAATGTTCTTTAATAAACCTCTGAGGCCTTAAAGCAGGAACAAATTACAAACAGATGTTGTACATTTTCTTCAGCAAAGGACTTTTATTTCATAGAAGTAAATAAACGCAAACCTTTAGTGGTACAGAGGGTTGAATACATATGCATGCCACACTTTTCATATTTTTAATATTAAAAAAAATTGGAAAAGTACGTATCATTTTCTTTGCACTTCACAAATACTTGCTACTTTGTGTTGCTTCACATGTGTCACATGAAATATTAATAAACTACATTTAAGTTTGTGGCTGTATGAAGAGCCAGTTCAAGGGGTATGAATATTTTTACGTTTTTACGTTTTTGAACTTGTTACCTGTATATAATATGCCTGTCCACACACTCAGTCAATCACTCTCCAACCTCTCCATCATGGTCAAGACCAAAGAGCTGTTTGAGGACACCAATGACAAAATTGTAGACCTGCACAAAGCTGGGAGGGGCTACTGAACAATAGGAAAGCAGCTTGGTGAGAAGGCAATAAAATGTGGTGCAATTATCATAAAATGGAAGAAACCCAAGATGATTGTCAATCATCCTCGGTCTGGTGCTCCATGCAAGATCTCGCCTCATGGGATAAGGATGATTCTGAAGTCAGGAATCAGGCCAGAGCTACACAGGTCAATGACCTAAAAAGAGCTGGGGCCACAGTCTACTGTTAGTAACACACTATACCGTCATGGATTAAAATGGTGCAGGGCCTGCTCACACCAGCACATGTCCAGGCCTGTTTAAAGTTCACCAATGACCATCTGGATGATCCAGAGGAGGCATGGGAGAAGGTCATGTGTTCAGGGAAGACCAAAATAGAAATTTTTGGTATCAACTCCACTTGCCATGTTTGGAGGATGTATACAACCTGAAGAACATCGTCCCAACTGTAAAGCATGGGGGTGGAAATATCAAACTTTAAGAGTGCTTTTCTGCAAAGGGGTCAGGACAATTGCACCATATTGAAGGGAGGATGAATGGGGCTATAGATCGTGAAATTTTGGCCAACACCCTCCTTCCCTCAGTAAGAGCATTGAAGATGGGTCATGGCTGGGTCTTCCAGCATGGCAATGACCCAAAACACACAGCCAGGGCAACTAAGGAGTGGCTCCATTAAAAGCATTTCAAGGTCCTGGAGTGGCCTAGCCAGTCTCCAGAACTGAACCCAATAGAAAATCTTTTTTGGTAACTGAAACTCAATGTAACCCAGCAACAGCGCCAAAACCTAAAATATCTAGAGAAAATCTGTATGGAGGAGTGGGCCAAAATCCCTGCTGCAGTGAGTGCAAACTTGGCCAAGAACAAAAGGAAACATCTGACCTCTCTAATTACAAACAAAGATTTCTCTACCAAATATAAAGTTCTGTTTTTCTATTGTATCAAATAATTATTTTGTATAATAAAATGCAAATTATTTATTTGAAAATCATACAAGGGGATTTTCTGGATTTTTTAGATTCTGTCTGTAAATATGATAAAAATTACAGACCTCTACATTCTTTGAAGGTGGGAAAACGTGCCCACTGTATTCATATGTACTCTATCTACATTAAAGGGGTTGTCTCACTACATTGATTCATCTTACCTCAGTCCTGTTTTATTAGTTTCATTTTGAATTCAGAGGTGTGTTTACTGGCTTCTACTAGCCTGCAGTAGAAGCCAGGTCTGTAGCTATAGCAACCAGTACTAACAGCCTATCAGGAGAGATCAAACAGGTCTGTAGCTATAGCAACCTGAGGAGCTGATGCAGCCCATACAAGAGGGGATATCTAGGAATACAATGGACACTGCTAATTGACACATATTACAAAGTGACTTGTTTTTGCAAGAGTTTTAACATAAAAAGCAAACCCTGTAGTGAGACAACCCCTTTAAGGCCCCATTCACACAGCTTATTCACGACGGATTTGCCAGCCGGAGTGCGCTCGCAATTCCGGCGTGAATAAGGGATGGGACGCGGGCGGGAGCACGGCGGGGGAGCAGCCCGCCGGCCCCATAGACAATGCATTATCTATGGCGCGTCCGCGCCGTAAATAATGTGCATGTCATTTTCTCCCCGCCCGGCGGATTCGCCGATCGGGAAGGAGCTACGGAATCCACTGTTCTCTATGAGAGCAGTGGATTACCGTAATTACTCTGACGGATTGGCGCCGTACTGCAGCGCAAATCCGGTGCGGAGTACGGCGTCAATCCGCGGACAAATAAGCCTTGTGAACGAGGCCTAAGTGTTATTTGTGGACTACTAGATGATGCTGTCTCTTGTATACTGTACATGAATACTTCACTCCTGCTAAGCCACTTAGAGCAGCAAAATAGTGTAGAATATTATACCTAGGAAAACATACAGTTTTCTAAGTCTATTAAAAATTTTGCTCACATACCTTTTTTATACTGGAACAATAAGCTCCTGTCTTGAGATAACATAGGTACAGCACACAGATTAGTCCATAATGATGGCTACAGTGGAGTAACTGTAAGGACTGAGCAGTCATGTGAACGCAGTATTCAGATAACCATGTTGAGGTAAGTAACAGTAGATTATTAAGGAGTAAAACTTCTCCAGTATTACTACCTGCAGAAGCATCTTGCATTGTCTGTCAGCGTCTGTGAAGAAGCTGCTCCCACATTCTTCCCTTTGCCTTGTTTTTCTGCTTTTTTCCCATTTTTATACATTTAACTTTGTTAAACTTTGTGATATCCCTTAGAGGCACAGCACTTATGGAAGTAAAAGTTTCTACTTCGTTACCCCATATTTTTCACGTAACCCTCCTGACAATGTCACGTAATGCTATGCTTAGTCTAAAGTATATACATAGCGGGAAGTATAGATACACCTGAGGCAACGGGATGCGACAACATAGGTAGACCTCAACTATGAGAGACAAAATGAGAAAACAAATCCAGAAAAATCACATTGTTTGATTTGGAAAGAATTTGCTAATTTTGGTGGAAAATAAGTATTTGGTTAATAACAAAAGTTAATCTCAATATTTTGTTATATATCCTTTGTTGGCAATGGCAGAGGTCAAATGTTTTCTGTAAGTCTTCACAAGTTTGGCACACACTGTTGCTGGTATGTTGACCCATTCCTCCATGTAGATCTCCTCTAGAGCAGGGCTGGGACAATGGGTAGGCAAAGGTAGGCGATCGCCTAGGGCGTCTACCTCTGCCTGTCGCTAGGGGGCGCAGGAATGGAGCCGGCTCAGCTCCTGAGCCGGCTCCATACCTAGCAGGTGCCGGACAGTCACTGCTGTCACCTTCATAGAGCAGGAGGGGCAGCAGTGGGTAGTGCGCAGGGGAGGTTGTACACTTTGCTCACCTCCCTGCTCTGGTCTGACAGCTTCTTGTCACATGACAGGACGCTGCCAGAGCAGTGCATGATGGGGAGAGTGGGCAGAGCTTTGGCTCACTCTCCCTAACACTGAGTGTGGAAGTAAGAAGATGGGCATTTTTTCTCACTGGTGAGTGCTTACTAAGTGGGGGAGGAAATGGGGAAAGGAAGAGAGGAACTGGTGCAGGGGGAGAGGAACTGGTGCAGAGAAGAGAGGAAGTGGAGCAGGTGGAGAGTCACTGGAGCAGAGGGGAGAGTAACTGGTGCAGGGGGAGAGTAACTGGAGCAGAGGGGAGAGTAACTGGAGCAGAGGGGAGAGGAACTGGTGCAGAGGGGATAGTAACTGGTGCAGAGGCGGATAGTAACTGGTGTAGAGGCGGATAGTAACTGTTTTAGAGGGGGATAGTAACTGGAGCAAGGGGCGAGTAACTGGTGGAGGGGTGTGAGGTAATGGTGCAGAGAGAGAGTGAGTAAATGGTGCAGAGGGGGAGAGTAACTGGAGCAGAGGGGAGAATAGTGCAGAGGGGAGAGCAACTGGTGCAGAGGGAAAAGCAACTGGTGCAGAGGGGAAAGCAACTGGTGCAGAGGGGAAGAATAGCTGGTGCAGAGGGGAGGAGGAACTGGTGGAGATGAATTAGTACATGGGAGCACCATTTTTTGGGGGAGGAAGGGTACCACTTTAGGGGGAGGGGGCGCCACTTACTTGCCTAGTGCACCAAAATGCCTTGTCCCAGCCCTGCTCTAGAGCAGTGATGTTTTGGGGCTGTCGCTGGGCAACACGGACTTTCAACTCCCTCCAAAGCTTTTCTATATGGTTGAGATCTTGAAATGCTTCTTATGAAGCCACTCCTTCGTTGCCCTGGTGGTAGGCTTGGGATCGTTGTCATGCTGAAAGACCCAGCCATGTTTCATCTTCAATGCCCCTGTTGATGGAAGGAGGTTTGCACTCAAAATCTCACGATACATGGCCCCATTCATTATTTTATGTACATGGATCAGTCGTCCTGGTTTCCTTTGCAGAGAAACAGCCCCAAAGCATGAAAGTTTCCAAACCCCCATGCTTCACAGTAGGTATGGTGTTTTTTTGGATACAACTCAGCATTCTCTCTCCTTCAAACATGGCGAGTGTTCTTCTAATACTCTTCTGGATTATCCAAATGCTCTCTAGCAAACTTCAGATGGGCCCGGACATGTACTAGCTTTAGCAGAGGGACACGTCTGGCACTACACCGCCAGGACCTGAGTCCCTGGCGCTGTAGTGTGTTACTGATGGTAGCCTTTGTTACGTTGGTCCCAGCTCTCTGCAGGTCATTCAATAGGTGCCTCGTGTGGTTCTGGGATTTTTGCTCACCACTCTTGTGCTCATTTGGACCCCAACGGGGTGAGATCTTGTGTGGAGCCCCAGATCGAGGGAGATTATCAGTAGTCTTGTATGTTTTCCATTTTCTAATTATTGTCCCACAGTTGATTTCTTCAAAACCAAGCTGCTTGCCTATTGCAGATTCAGTCTTCCCAGCCTGGTGCAGGGCTACAATTTTGTTTCTGGTGTCCTTCGACAGCTCTTTGTCTTCACTTATAGGGGAGTTTGGAGTTTGACTGAGGTTGTGGACAGGTGTCTTTTATACTGATAACAAGTTCAAACAGCTGCAATTACTACAGGTAATTTAGTGGGAGGACAGAAACCTTTTAAAAGGGAATTTTGTCGCCAATTTTTTTTTTTTTTTTTACTTATTAAATCAAGCCCCTGATCCATATGCTTTTCTTCTCAGTCGTTTTTATTTCCTGAGTGTAGAGTTCTCTATGCGGCCGTCTATATATGATTGTGGGGAAGAGATTCTCGCTGGCACTGCTTTAATAGCAGTCAGAGAGATACTTTACAGCAGCTTCAGGCCCATAGGATTCTTAAGACAGTTTCTGTCCCTTAGACGTCTACAGGATAGTTTTCACTGTGAAGGGAGGAGAGAGGGGGAGCTGTGACATCTCCTCTTGTGACTGGTGGATTCTGTGTTATCTGTACACAATGGTGTCTCCTTTCAGGTTGACCCTGCTTTTACTGATAATGAGCACACTGCTGAAAAGCTCTCTAAAAAGAGCAGGAAGTGTCAGACAATTATTAGGCCTAGTGGCCAAAGTGAAAACTACAGGACTTAAGAATTATTAAAAAAATATTGAAAGTGATCTGGAAAATTAAAAAAAATAACCAAAAATTCCTACAAAATGTGTTTAACCCTTTTGGGGAAAGCGTGTCAATTTTAAAGATCCATCTGGATTCAGCACACAGTAGATTTTTTTCATTAACCATATGTTTTTGCTCATAAAAGTGACGTGCCACTGAAATTTCTCCGTATTGTTTTTTGTCCAGTTGTTTGTTATATATTTCTTCCTTTTCAATCTTTGATGCTTCGCATTTGTTTTTAAAGGCACGTATCGCTGACCTATGCTCATTCAATCGTAATTTTATAAGTCTAGATGTCTGGCCGACATACCCTTTACCGCATAGCCATTTTAATAAATAAATGACATCCTTTGTGTTACAAGTAAAATGTCCCTTAATGGGAATTTTATATCCTTGTGTAAGATGTTGGATTTCTTTTCCTCGTATTATCGCATTGCAATGCATTCATCATTGGTCCGACTTTAGGGGGCTTATACATTTAGTAGCAATTTTTCACATTTTCAGGAAAATTTGCAACACAGATTTTTTTATGGACTGGTCCAGTTCTGATGTGGACGTTGGACATGGACGTTGTTAAAACTTAATAAACATCCCTAAAAAGACCTTGCTTGGGAAAGTACACCATTTAAGGAATATATCCAGTAGGGGTCAGTATATTAACCCCACAAGTGTTCACAGATTGTTTTTATAGTGTTAGGTTATGAAAATAGAATTTTTTTTTTTCGAATCATATTGAATTTTAGCTGAAAATATTTTATTTTCACAAGTAACCCTGGGAAGAAAACCCAAAAATGTGTTATGAAATTTCTTCCAAGCTTGGCAATAAACTAATTGTGGGTATAAATTACTATTTAGGGCAATACAATACTTGGAAACCTCCAAAGAAGCATTTATGCTATCTACAATATATGAAAAAACTTTGAGATTCTTAGTTCACATGTTTTTGATCAAAAAATGCTTAAGTCACCCCCAGCTTCAACGGGATCTCAGGCGGTTGGTCCTACTCTATTCTTACCCTTCACTAGAGTCAATTACAGACTTCTCATTGGGTCAAAAAACCTCCATAAACCAGAGAGAAAAAATAAAAAAAAAAGCACCTGCCTTGCTAGAAATTGTAAAACCGATTTTAACACCTTTGTGGAAGTGGGTGGGGTGCAGGAAACCAAAATGGAGACATTCATTCCTTCCTATATAGTTTAAAATTCAATATGTGCCAAATACAACGTATAGTTCTGCACAAAAAAACTTCTCTGAAAAAACACAATGCGAACCTGGGTGCCACTGGCATGGTTGTGGCACATATCTACATACCACGCACTCCAATACCAGTGGCACGCCAAAAGCAAAAGGGCAATACAATACTAGAACCTCCAAAGAAGCTTTAAATGCTATTACAATATATGAAAAAACTTTGAGATTCTTAGTTCACATGTTTTTGATCAAAAAATGCTTAAGCCCCCCTGGCTTCAACTGAGTTTTTAGGGATCTCAAGGCGGGTGGTCCAAACTCTTTTCTTACCTCTCACTAGAGTCATACAGACTTCTCATTGGGTCAAAAAACCTCCATAATCCAGAGAGAAAAAATTAATTTTGGTTTCCTGCACCCCGCCCACTTCCACAGGCTGTTATATCGGTGCACTATGCTAGAAGGCTGGTGCTTTTTTTTATTTATTTTTTCTCTCTGGATTATGGAGGTTTTTTGACTCAATGAGAAGTCTGTATGACTCTAGTGAGAGGTAAGAATAGAGTAGGTGAAGTAAGATATAAGCAATACCGGCACTCATATAGAAGATTCCTCGGAGGCGTAGTGACAAAAATCCACACTCTCTTTATTAGAAAACTTGTAAAAAGACTTATAAATTTATTGCAAGATGAAAAAGTTTTTCGCGTTTCAGGCTCATAAATGGCCTTATTCGTAACTAACACACACATCTAAAAAGCCCTTTCCCCATATAGCTTTGTTTCCCGGGTCAATCTAGGTATCACACCTGAATGATTAACCCTCAATGGTAAAAAAAAAAATATATATATATATGTACATATACACAACAAACTTAAATACCATTTGAGCATTAAAAACACACAACTATTTAATGCAAAAACAGTAAATAACTAAAAAATATACATAAGATCTGATTTAAGGTTCAGACCCCGTGGAAACCTAGTATCGAGGGTTAAGATCCAGTACGCTTCTCTATTCATAAGTGTCTTCCTCCAATCACCTCCTCTCATAGGTTTGTTAACCTGCTCTATTGTTCGAACTTTAAATTATGTTAAATTACCCTGGTGAACTTCTAAAAAATGATTGGCTGCCCCTGGGAAATTTTGCAGAGACTAATCTGTTTGGAATCATGAATATGCTCTCTGGTGCGTATATATAAATTCCTAGTGGTACAGCCTACATTTCTGCATGCCACTAAAATCGCCCCCATATCAGTAGACCCATATGAACAGCGGCAATTAAGAAATTCTGAACCTTTTACTGCTTGCCCGTAACGGCAGATGTAAAGGGTCTGATTTTTACCATAAATTTGCGAGAATGCAACTGCTTATGCCACATTTAAAGGACCCCTTGAAGTCTATCCATGTGTGCCTTCTAGATTTCGGAGATTAAATAAACATGCTAGGAAGATCATATTCCCTAACGTACGTGGTCTCGTGGATATAACTTACATCCGTTCTTAAGTATATCCCGCAATTTCCCGGTCAAACGTAAGTATACAGAAGATTCATCCGTACCTTATCCTCTATTCCTGATAATTGGTTTCTGATACATGTGTCATAAAATAGATATTTTGATTCAACTGAGCGCATATTTTTGTTCTTATTTTTGAAAGTCAAAAGACACAAGTTCATTCTATCCTTTTTATTTCTTGGCAGCCTGGACATACATAACTGAGGCCGGACCGAACTACTGACATCCAGCATACCGTTGAGCGCCACTTACTTTTCTCTTTTATTGCTTATCGCGAGAGTGGGCTGTTATTAAGTGTGTTACATTTGCTACACCGGTGCGACGGGCCACTTACATGTGATATTCTCTATGGATACTGTGATTATATAGACGTTTGGGATTGCCAACATAAGTGACATGAACAGCACAAACATCTCGTTGAATAATCCCGATGAACTGGTCTCAGCATTCTCAAATATGGATAATCAAGACAGACAGACAAGGCGGCAAGATTGCAATTTCTTACGGTATAGACGACACATAACGCAAAACAGGATAATATTGCGGAATTGAAAAGCAAGAACACAAGAGTTTTGGAGAAAATTAATACACGCAATCATGAGGATATGCTGACTGTACCGACACAATCCAAAACCCACATCGATAAAGATATGATACTGATATGATCCAGCAAGTGGAATAATACTTTTAAGTAGAATGTTCAATACAGACTTAAGCGTTATTGAATCGTTAAAACATTGACAAGGGAAAACCAATAGGAGAAATTAGATGTAATCGCCATTAAGAAGCAAAGAAAGTCTTTTTCACCTTATAACGGAAGATCCATCGTATAAAACCATGTATAACACACACACCATAGGCTCAAATGGTATTTCTAAGTATTAGTTGTGTATAACGATACATATAACTAGATATGTTTTTTTTTACCATATGAGGTTTAATCATTCAGTTGTGGATTACCTAGATTGCCCCGTGGACAACTAGCTATATGAGGAAGCTTTATTTATATTGTGCGATTAGTTACGAATAAGTGCCATTTACTGATGCCAGAACAACGCGGTAAACTTTTTCCATCTTGCAATGAGTTTAAATATCTTTTATACAACGTTTCTCTAATAAGAGAGAGTGGTGGATTTTTGTCAACTCAAAACACGCCTCCGAGATCTTCTATATGAGTGCCCGGACTTGGCTTATATCTTACTTCATCAGTATGGCGTGACATCTACAAGCAGTTGTCAGTTTCCCACGAGCATCCGCTTTGTCTGAATAGAAGAGAGGCTTATCTTCCACCTTTGCAGCCTGACATACAACAAGACGCACACACCAACAAAAAACAAACGACACAAACATACAGAGGTCCAGCATACAGTGAGCCCACTTACTTTTTCTTTTTTGCTACTCAAAGAATGAGTAGACTCACCCAGCCTTGAGATTCCTAAAAACCCAGTTGAAGCCAGGCGGTGGCTTAAAGGGTGTTGTCTCGCTACAATGATTGGAGTTAAATATTATAGATCATTTAGCGCGCACAAAACAAGCACGTGGCAATATATAGTCATTCATTACAAATGTCCCGTCTACTGATTTTTGACACTAGCCCTCTGTTAGTATTACTACTACAATCGCTTTCTCAAAGCTCATAGCAGCTGACTCTGTTCACGAAACCTTATCTATACTGGCTGTCAGGTCTGAATGACTCATCACCTTCTGAAGACAGGTCTAGCAGACAGAGCCTACTCCGGACACAGAAGGGCACCTTCTGTTATGAAGAGGGGGAAGGGGGAGGGGAGGAGGACTCTGGCGTCACACACGACATGTCCCTGGATGAGAACCTGATGAGTGCTCTTCCTCCACTTCTCTCATCACAGATAGACTGTGACACAGTGACCCTGTCTGTTACTATACACCATCATGATTTCCTTTGGAACTGATAGACTATACTATACGATTACAGATCAGGCACGCATGTGAATAAACTATCATCTATGTTATCTCCAGTCATTAGCGGACACACACATCCTGAGTATTGAAGTAACACTGCCACTTGTTGTTGCTCGAATGGTTCAGACTTGTAACTAAGCAGATATAGGAACACTTGCATACCTCTCCTGCTGCACTACGTAGCACAACCACTCTTCACAACACTCATAAAGATCACACCCCGTCTCCTGCAACAGACCTAGTGCAGTCACAACACACAGGTGAAACTCTGAGAGCAACCCCCCTCCCCCCCGCCTAGTAATAGAAGTATATACTAGCTGCCTGTGTGCTGATCCGGGAGGGGATAGGGAAGCAGCGAACAGAACAGACCAAAGAAGCACCCCTCAGTTCCAACTACCAGGGACCTGACAGGCTGAAAGACATCGTAATGAACAACTCCTTTAAGCAATCTTTTGATCAAAACCATGTAACGAGAAAGAAATCTCAAAGTTTTTTTCATATTTGTAGGTAGGCATAATGCTTTCTTCTGGAGGTTTCCATGTATTGCGTAGTGCCCTTATGTTTGCTGTGGCGTGCCCGCTCGAGTATTAGGAGTTGCGACATGTCAAGTATATTGTTCCTTCCGCAACCATGCCAAGGCACCCAAGTATCGCATTGTGTTTTCTTCAGAGAATTCTTTTTGTGCCTAACTAATACCATTGTCTATTACTGTCACATAGTGCTAGTTATTAAACTATATAGAAGGAATGAATGCATCCCTTTTGGCTTTCCTGCACCCCAGCCACTCACCACAGTGCTGTTATATCGGATGACACATGCTAGCAAGGTGCGTGACTTTTTTTATTTATTTTATCACTCACTGTATTATGAGGATTTTATTGACCAAATAGAACGTCCACAGTATACTCCTAGTGAGAGGAGGTAAAGTATAGAGTAGGACCACCCGCGCAACGAGGATTCCCGTTGAAGCTGTGGGGTGGCTTAGCCAATTTTTGATCAAAAACATTGAAACTAAGAATCCTCAAACACTTTTCATAATTACTATTAGCGGCACAATTGCAGGAGCACAATTGGGCTTTTGGAACCAATTTTTGATGGTGGCCATATTGCATTTCTCAGCGCAAAGACACACCACCCCCAAATTGACAGAACAGGAGAAAACCTTCCTGGCAAGTCACCATATATATTAAAAATCAACACCCTCAGGTAACTTATCAAAAGGAACTAATCTTCTATGGGTATTCTCACGGATGCTCCTGCGACCCCCATCACGGGTCACAGGCGCCTCCGTGCCCCCCTACTGAGCGGCGCTGCGTACTGCATGTCAGGTCGCGGGCGCCTCATGAAACACTCTACACACCGGCATGTCCCCTTAAACCAACATACCACGGCGGGCCATATAGCTCCTAAGCTGTAGTCCTCTTCCCCGGCACAGAACGGCCCTGGACTACACTACGGCGCGTGCGCGCCGGCAAAATGCGTTACCTTTAAAAGGGCCAGCGCACCGAAATCTCGATACATTGCCGTCACTGCCCCTATTTACTACGCCTGGCTCTCCTCCTGGTTACCAACCTGCTGGATCTTTAGTGCCTCTACCGCCTACCGAGAAAGCATATTTCTGATCTAGTTCCTGACTGCCGCAGTAACCGAACCTATTGACCTCCGTCCCCGACCACGAACCATTTGCCGCCTTCTGACCTTATTGCCTGTCCCCCTACTACGACCTAAGCCTGACATTTCTTTACCTAACCTATACACTTGGCTTCCCCGCAACAAGTCACGTCAGGTAGCGACCTGTACATCCGCCGCACAGCAAGTCTCCATCTCGCATTGCAGCCCGGGCCTCTGGTGCAAAACCGGGACCTATTTCGACATCTCTACGAGACTACCTGGAGCGTGGCTTTCAACCATCGCGCTTGCGGTGATCCACGTGGACTCCACTGGCCAAGCGAACCTGAAAGCTATCAGGACTGTGAAGTCGAGAAGACACATTGGACGACGGTATAAAAAATGGACTGACTCCCAAAATATATTCTAGATTGGCACAGTTAGTTCAATGCAACGCCAAGAGCAAGAGGAATTGGGTCAAGACAAGTGCCACTACTTACCAAATCTTCAGCCTTATCAATGAGAAGTTTAAGTTTGAAAAGTAGTTGAAAAGTGACATAGGAGCAAGGCAAAGTGTCTTGCCAGACAGGGAAAGACTTCCCGCTCCCCAAACAAACATAATGACTAGATTCAGCAACAATTTTTCTACTTGCTTTCAAAAGAGTAGAAGAGTTCAACTGGATCATCGACCCGATTGGTGGCCTTACAGCAACTCTCCTTATACTTCGACATGGTCTGAGATGGTTGGCCCTGTCGGTCTCACGCTTTGCCCAACCCAAGTTAGTGATAGAGATGCGTCGTTCTCTATCCTGCAATCATGAATTAGATTTATGAGTCATCTATGAAAGAGAACTGAGGATACTATTCCTCAGAACAAATTCATAGACTCCACATGAGTGTATTATTCATACGTTTTGGTTGAAAACTGTTTTATCCATTTTCCTATCCACTTACTGCAGTCTCTTTTCTGCATATTTAACACATATGATATAAATATAGAACTATACATATAATATATATATATTATAACTATAAATATATATAATAAACTTTGCAACAAAGAGATTAAACAATTTTTATGAACTGATTATCGAGTTTTTTCAGGCTCTATATCATCACCATCACACTACAAGCTCACGTAGACTATGCTCATATCATAACTTGTTGATCTTCCCACTTGGAGCACATCGTAGTTTCTGCAGAGTCTAGGTCATTGTAACTACATTGTTACTGTTTTACCTCCTGGTGTTCAGAACAATGCTTTCTTTCTACACAAATTTTACAGCACCTGTTCTCACATCTCCCTTAATAGCTCAGTATAGTTATTAGGCTGATTCTCCCACGTGAAAGGTCACTGGGAGTCACGATAGCTATGGAAAGAAGATTTCCCAAGAAAAGAAAGCGGCATCATCCACTCATTGATAGCCGCGTCTCTGGCAAAAAATATCCAAACTGCATCATGTGAGCGCAATGACAGCTGGAATAAGATGAAATTGAAGTCCATACACGCGCCCCCATTCAACAAGACCAAGAGATGGAAGTGTCAGGCAAAAAATCAGCATCAACAAGTCCGAATACCAATGTCAAATCAGTTCTTTACTGTGACAGACACGCAGTGGAGGACAGGCTCGTAGGCTTCGTAAGAGATCACAGATTTCCATGCAACACCCGGAGCAACAAGCATCACACAGGTCTGGAATGAATGCCCGACAAAAAAGGTGAAGAAGCCTCAACAGCATTTCAGTCTCATGATAAGAATGTTAGCGCTACGAAGGTTTGAGTACAAAAGTATGAAAAAATGAAAGATTGGAAACGCGGCGTAGTTGAGCGATGAATATAAAAGTCAATAGACCAGACACTGATGAGAAATTGGTTTGAAGACATGGCCTTACACAAGATCAAGAAATTGAAGAAAACATGTCAAGTCGTTGGAGGAGAGGCCTGACTGAAATGGGGATGATTTCACAGTCAAATATGCTTGATGCTCTGACCACGATCAATATTCTAATCTCATTGCTTGAGCTATATGTGAGAGGTCCTACCAGATGTGTTTACTTATACACACAAGTACAATGAGTAATAAATAGATGACATAGTGGTCACAAAGACAACGACCTAGACGCATACATCAAGGTTGAACAAAGAAGGGGTCAATGAACAATGAGCCTAAGAGTTCTAGTAATTGGCTCCACATCCCCACAACCTCAACCCAATCAACAATTGTGGTAGAGTATGCAAGACAAAAGCATTTGTCTCTGTAACCCACAATCCAGTCCTGCCACACACACTTGGGAAATGTCTAGACGAGACCTGGGATCAGATTTTGGTCAAGACCCTGCTCGATCTGATCCAGAGCACCCTGTAAAGGATTCAGGCAGTGCCTGAAACCAAACGAGGGATTTTAGTGCCCAAACAGTAACAATGGTCAGTTACATGACAAATCTCAGAACTAAGCTGATAGCCAAATACTTTGCAAGCTCAAATCAGTTCACACAACAAAGGATAGAGATAAGATGATTGTCTATAAAATAGAAGGTACCCTCCATGTACAAAGCTGTAGTGATGGTAAAATGGAGCCCTGAAAAGTCGAAGTTTAAAGCATTATATACCCTTTTGCTTTTTCCAACCGTCGTCTACTAAAATAAGCTTGATTCTTTGCCAACATCAACAACAGGTGATAAAAAGCCCCATTACCATTTATCACCCAGTAAAGTTAGCACTTAAAAATGCGCCATGTATGAGGGAGATCCGATCGGGAGTTGAGTCAGAAATTGAGGAGTCGAATTCTGGCGAGCGTCGGACTTTTCGTCTTACCGACTCCACACCCATGACATATGTATATTGATGCATTGTGCGGGGCCCACAGTTTTTACAGTTTTTTTTAAGCATTGGGCCGGAAAATGAAAAAAAAAACAGCAATTCTGCTATTGTTGTTTTTGGGTTTAAATTCTTTTACAGCGACAAGATCGCCTAGAGTATAAAGCACACAGTCCACATGGCATTCACATGTCTCTAGGGTATGCCTTCAATTTCTGATAGGTCTTGCGTTCCCTCTAAGAAAGTGGTCTGGACATCACTAGAGACGAAGAATAGAGTTCCGGAGTCTTTAGCCGAGTGGCACGTTTAGACTAATCTGGCGAACTCCCATTCACTGTCCTACGGCGATCAACGAGACCTCCCTCCGGTTAGAGGACAGGTGCTCATTTAGGAGAAAGGTACAGGTCCCAGACATTACATAGCATACACCTATGGCGAATGCAGCAATGAGTCTTGAAGTGAGACAAACTCTTTAATGATCAAATTATCATATTATTGATTCAGTGAATGACACACACAAAAAAAAAACAAAAAACAGATGAAAAAGCATGCCCGACTTTTATTTTTATGTTTATTTAGAAAAAGGAAGTCCTCCTAGAAGATTTGGAAAGACTCCAGCAACTGAAGATATGGTCCACAATAATGCATCAGGCCACAGCCACCCTATATACTGTAGCTGCACCAGAAGTCCCAGTGTTATATTTACAGCATTCTGCATCAATGTCATGTAAACACACTACCAACATGCTCCCTGCCTCACAGCACCTACAGTGTGTAGGGTACTTTTACCTTGTATCATTGTATACACTGAGTAACAAACACACACACACTAATTGCTTGGGATGGTGTGTGTCATTTCAGTTATTCTCTAGCAGCAGCAGGCTGTAAGATTCTGTTTGACCCAAGCCAGAAGACTACCGTGCAGTATAAATGACGTGACATTAAGCTTTTAGCGAATCGCGTGGCATAACAATTACAGTGTAGTTTGTTGTAGCACTGTACAAAAAAAAAGTTGTGTTGTTGTGTTAAACAATATGAGTGTTACACACATTTTCTGATAGCCATATTTTTTTTCATAAGTGGACATTTTCATTAATGCCACTTTGGCATTTATTTGACTTTCTTATTCCATTTTGTGCTGAAGGATAAACAAAAATCACAATTTTGTCATTGTTTTGTTCTTTAAGGCGTTCATAATGCGGGTCAAACATTTTGACAGATTTTATAGGCTAGGTCATTACGAAATATGTGTACTTTTTATTTTCGATCTTTTTTGGGCAATCGTCACTTGTATTGGGAAAAGGGTGGTATTTGTCTTTATTTTTGTGTGTGTGTTCTACTTTGTTCTTCACTTGTTTTTTCTCACTTGTCCCATAGGAGATTTGACTCAGCTATCTCTAGATCGCTGTTACTGTAAGTAGCAGTAATTGGCTGTCAGATTTAAAAATTGGGGCTGTATCATAGAGATCAAAACTGACTGCGGCAGTAAGGGGTTAAAGTTATAAACGGTAGTTGGACATCCCCTTTAAATGCTACTTTAAGGATATGCACATATCTGTATTTGTTTTTAATTTTTTTATATAAATGTTGGGGAATTTTTGAAGCTATGCATCAGTTTTCTGCTGTTCAAAAATTACTATTTTTGTGCATACTTTTTCATTTGCAAATATGTTAGTGGCTTACCTGGGTTTTTAAGCCTTCTCTTGCTAATTAAATATAAAAAAGTAGAAATATCAGTTACTCGGCGCTTCCACCCAATTATGCTAGTTGAAGGATAGTTCAATCCATCAAATTCACATAAAGAAAATCAACTATGTTATTTTGCAATTTATTTTTGTTTTATTTGTTGTTTGGTGCATAGATCAAATATAGCACTTTAATTTGCGACATTTCGCCCGTTGACGTTTAGGTCATATAAGGACCTTTCTCAAACTGGTTGCTGAGAAATATAAAATTAAAAATATATTAATTACCATCAAATAATGCCAAAATGCCAAAATGTATGTATAATTCTGATCACACACAGAAAAAATAATTACATCTCAAATTATATGGTAAATAGATACATAATTATAACATACATTTAGAAAAAAATCACCATCAATTAATTGTGACATTAACGCAATGTAGGACATACATTATTACATTTGATAATAGATACACCCTCATTGCATGTATTATTATATCCACTGTGTGTCACTTATCTATATTACATTCACAGGCTCACCATAGAATGCATTGTAATCCAATAATAAATTAGTATAATCAAATCCATGATTATAGGTTTTACCATTATAATACCCATCATAGTAAATGTCATGGGAAATGTAAGGTTGCAAAATCAGCTGCTGACTTGTAAGGACTACTTCAAACTGAACGTCAGCCAGGTTCTCAAACAGAAATTAGACATACCAATAAAGTCCTAAATATAAGAAACGCAAGAGAATTTTACCAAGTTTGTGAATAATAGAAGTTCAAGATAAACTGGTCATAGCTCGGTAGTGGGAAACCACTGCACACTGAATGGCGATCTCGGGTGTTCTTAAATACCCAGTGCACCGGTAAACCATTATTGTATGTATGATTGTACCCACTGTGTGTCACTGTTTATATTCAAAGGGTCACCATAAGAAAAGCAAGAGAATCTTACCAAGTGTTTGAATAATAGAAGTTGTGAAATACCCAGTGCGCAGCTGCGAAATCTTGCATATGCAATGGCATTGTAACGTTATTTTGGTAAATAAATAATAGACGGAGGCATCAGAATCGGCAGGAAATGTATAGAATCACAGTGTGCTATTCATATTGGAATAAATAATCATTTACTGGGGAACAATGTTGGCATATTATTATATAAGGGGTTGGAACAATCTATTAGTATGGCCTTATAACATGTTGATATCTGATTGTAAGGAGATCAAAAATAATCAAAGTGTGTAATTATGCATGGAATCTGTCATAAAAATGTTAAAGGAAAGGGAAATAAAGACCTCAAACTACATCAGGATAAGTGTGACTGCATTTTATATACCATCTACTACTATCTACTATCTATCTTAAATAAAAATATATATATCTAATTTTTAATATTATATAAAACTAAATTATATATATAATATATTTATTATTTATTTTAAAATATATATATTAAACATGAAAAAGTTTGGGCCCCCCTTTTAAATCTTAATCATTTTTTGTTCAAAATTTTTGGGGTTTTTTGCAACAGCCTTTTTCAATTTGATATATCTAATAATAAAGGACACAGTAATATTTCTGGATTAAAATTTGGGGTTTATTGTATTAACAAAAATGTGCAATATGCATTAAACCAAATTTTGACGGTGCAAAAAATTTGGGTACCCTTATCATTTTATTTATTTATTTTTTTACTGACTTTCTGAAGCACAACATTGGTTTTGTAACCTCACTGAGCTTTGAACTTCATAGCCAGGTGTATCCAATGATGAGAAAAGGTATTTAAGGTGGCCAATTGCAAGTTGTTTTTCCTATTTGAATCTCCTGTGAAGAGTGGCATCAGGGGCTCCTCAAAACAACTCTCAAATGATCTAAAAAACAAAGATGTTCAACATAGTTGTTCAGGGGAAGGATACAAAAAGTTGTCTCAGAGATTTAACCTGTCAGTTTCCACTGTGAGGAACATAGTAAGAAATGTAAGAACCACAGGGACAGTTCTTGTTAACCCCCAAAGTGGCAGGCCAAGAAAAATATCGAAAGGCAGAGAAGAAGAAGGGTTTGAGACAGTCAAGGAAAATCCACAGACCACCTCCAAAGAGCTGCAGCATCATCTTGCTGCAGATGGTGTCACTGTGCATCGGTCCAACAATACAGCACAACTTTGCACAAGGAGAAGCGTATGGGAGAGTGATGCGAAAGAAGCCGTTTCTGAAAGCACGCCAAAAAACAGAGTCGCCTGAGGTATGCAAAAGCACATTTGGACAAGCCACTTCATTTTGGAAGAAGGTCCTGTGGACTGATGAAACAAAGATTGAGTTGTTTGGTCATACAAAAAGGCGTTATGCATGGGCGTCCCAAAAACACAGCATTCCAAGAAAAAAACTTGCTACCACTGTAAAATTTGGTGGAGGTTCCATCATGCTTTGGGGCTGTGTGGCCAATGCCGGCACCGGAATCTTGTTAAAGTTGAGGGTCGCATGGATCAACTCAGTATCAGCAGATTCTTCAGAATAATGTACAAGAATCATGATGAATTTGAAGTTACGCTGGGGATGGATATTTTAGCAAGACAATGATCCCAAAACACAGCTTTCCCAAAAACTACTCAGGCATTCATGCAGAGGGAAAAATTACAATGTTCTGGAATGGCCATCCCAGTCCCCAGACCCGAATACATTGAACATCTGTGGGATACTTTGAAGCGGGGTGGGCCATGCTCGGCTACCCTCAAACTTAACTGAACTTGAATTGTTTTTGTAAAGAGGAATGGTCAAAAATACCTTCATCCAGGATCCGGAACTGATTAAAAGCTACAGGAAGCGACTAGAGGCTGTTATTTTTGCAAAAGGAGGATCTACTAAATTTATTTTCACTTTTCTGTTGGAGTGCCCATACTTTTGCACTGGTACAAATTTGGGTTTTAAAGCATACTGCACATTTTTGTGTTAGTACAATAAACCTCATTTCAATCCGGGAAATATTACTGTGTCCATCAGTTATTAGATATATCAAATTGAAATGGCTGTTGCAAACAACCAAATATTTAGAACTAAAAATGATTAAATTAATTTGGGGTGCCCAAAAATTTTTTCATATGACTGTATGTATATATATATATATATATATATATATAAACCTCAAAAAAATCTTGCAGCACTCATAAGGTAACAGTGAAATAACTGGTGTTTATTCCTACATGCTTACAGACGACGTTTCGGCTCTCTCAAAGCCGTTTTCAAGTGATAAAAAAGTGCACAAATAACCATATAAATAGTATTACAAATTACAATCAATAAACAATATTTTGTCAAATTCATAGAAAAAACACATTAATATACATATCAAAACCAAAGTGTTACAATAGTGAATTAAGAGGCAATATTATACAATCATAACATTACCAATAAATACAATAATCACGTGAATATTAAAATATAGTGTTAATGAGGAGGCGGAGACATAAAACGCTTACCTAATATCCTTATAATTAGCTGTGTAACCGCAAGAGATAAATTACAATTCGCCGTTCTCATAAATCAATTGCGCATGTCCGGAAGTATAGAAGAACTACAAAAAACCTACCATGGACTACAAACGCCCAATGCGCATGTCCGGAAGTAAGCTGCATCTCAATAGAGACTACAACGTTCATATGCGCATGACCGGAAATTCTCCGGAACAATAGCGTCCCTAGCAACAACATTGTGGCAATAGCGACCACAACTTAAATACACTGCGCCGAACCTACAGCTCAGCGCATTCAACAGAATATCCACAAAAACCGCAAAGCAGGTACACACTGAATCGAACTAACGGCCCAGCGCATACTCTATACTTCCGGACATGCGCATTTTTCACTGTTACCTTATGAGTGCTGCAAGATTTTTTTGAGGTTTATGTATTGTGGAGTCTTTTGGCTGGACCTGGCTTTTGCTGGCACCCCGCTATTTTTGATTCTGATTTTTTCAGTGATAGTCTGTGACTTTCTTCTCCTTCTCTCCTCTCTCTCTCTCTTTATAATATATAATAAAATAATATATTAATATTAATATTATATAATAAAATTTGCATGGACAGCCTCATC
This sequence comes from Phyllomedusa bahiana, assembly GCA_025379985.1. Lineage (NCBI taxonomy): Eukaryota > Metazoa > Chordata > Amphibia > Anura > Hylidae > Phyllomedusa > Phyllomedusa bahiana. The sequence goes on along the minus strand of JAODAL010022171.1, from coordinate 37,840 downwards.
TCTCAGAACAAGAATAGACTGTCGGATCACAGAAAGTTCTCTTTTCTGGCCATTTTGTGAGTTTATGACAACAATGTATGCTCAATTCACTATCAAGGAAGGTGTTTTTAGCTTCGCTAATCGCAAAATGTTTAGCTACACAAGTTGACAAGGTTTTTCAAAGGTGTTCAAATCATAGCTTTCTAACAGTTGCAAACATGTACCTGAACACTGAGTGTAGTTGTGATTGAGCTCTTATACCTATGTGATATTGCATAACAACAGATTTTCGCAGAATAGCATTTACACTTAACAATTATCGAGTTTATTCTGATTTTTATATAGTTAGCTTTATTGAAAAAACTGCTTTTCTTTCAAAAATAAGGAAATTTCTAAGTGACCCCAAACTTTTGAACGGTAGTGTATGTGGGTGAAACAATGCAGCAATTAAAGGATATGATAGCACATCCTGAGTCCACAATTAAATGTCAGAAAACTTGGCTTCTAGTACCAGCTCATTTTATAACTGCATCTCACAATTTTTCTCAATGGTACATTGTGTTTGCTAACTGTGTAAGAAGGCTATTGGATATTTTGAACACCTTTGAAAACTTTGCAACTATGTTAGCACAAACGAAATCAGTTTTGCTGATTGAAAAGCTATAAAACTGACCTTGCCTTTGAGCTAGTGAGATTGGAGCAATACTTTGTTGGTTCGATTAAACTCACAAAATGGCCAGAAAAAGAGAACTTTCATGTGAAACTCGACAGTCTATTCTTGTTCTGAAAGATGAAGGCTATTCCATGCAAGCATTTGCCAAGAAACTAAAGATTTCCTACAACAGTGTGTACTACTACCTTTAGAGGAGAGCACAACAGGCTCTAACCAGAGTAGAAAGAGAAGTGGGAGGCACTGCACAACTGAGCAACAAGGCAAGTACATTAAAGTCTCTAGTTTGAGAAATCAACGCCTCACAGGTCCTCAACTGGAAGCTTCATTAAATAGTACCCGCAAAACGCCAGTGTCAAGTCTGCAGTAAAGAGGCGACTCCGGGATGCTGGCCTTCAGGGCAGAGTGGCAAAGAAAAAGCCATATCTGAGACTGGCTAATAAAAGAAAAAGATTAATATGGGCTAAAGAACACAGACATTGGACAGAGAAAGATTGGATAAAAGTGTCATGGACAGAAGAATCGAAGTTTGAGGTGTTTGGATCACACAGAAGAACATTTGTGAGACGCAGAACAACTGAAAAGATGCTGGAAGAGTGCCTGACGCCATCTGTCAAGCATGGTGGAGGTCATGTGATGGTCTGGGGTTGCTTTGGTGCTGGTAAAATGGGAGATTTGTACAAGGTAAAAGTGATTTTGAATAAGGAAGGCTATCACTCCATTTTGCAACGCCATGCCATACCCTGTGTACGGCGCTTGATTGGAGCCAATTTCATCTGCAACAGGACAATGACCTAAAGCACACCTCCAAATTATGCGAGAACTATTTAGGAAAGAAGCAGGCAGCTGGTATTCTATCTGCAATGGAGTGGCCAGCGGTCACCAGATCTCAACCCCATTGAGCTGTTGTGGGAGAAGCTTGACCGTATGGTGCGCAAAAAGTGCCCATCAAGCCAATCCAACTTGTGGGAGGGGCTCTGGAAGCATGTGGTGAAATTTCTACAGATTTCCTCAGCAAATTAACAGCTAGAAACCAAAGATCTGCAATGCTGGAATTGCTGCAAAGGGAAGGTTCTTTGACAAAAGCAAAGTCCGAAGTAGAAAATAATTATTTCAAATAAAAATCATTATTTCTAACCTTGTCAATGTCTGGACTATATTTCTATTCATTTTTCAACTCATCTGATAAATAAAAGTATCAGGGAAAACACGAAATTGTCTGGGTGACCCCAAACTTTTGGACGGCAGTGTATAAGCCCACATGGGCATTTCAACATTATATAATATTATATATATATATATATATTATATATATATATATATATATATATATATAACGTGTTGAATCACAGGTGAAAAAACCTTTGATGCCAACATCGTTCCCCAGTAAATGATTATTCATTCCAATACGAATAGCACACTCTGATACTATACATTTCCTGCAGCAAGATGGCGCTGATTCTGATGCCTCCGTTTATTATTCCTTTACAAAAATGGCATCCGCAATGCCATTGCGCATGTGTAAGCTTTCGCACCGGCGCACTGGGTAATTTGCAACTTCTATTATTCACACACTTGGTAAGATTCTCTTGCTTTTCTTATGGTGACCCTGTGAATATAAAATGTATAAGTGACACACCATGGATATAATCATACATACAATAATGGTGTATCTATTATCAAATATAATCATGTATGTCCCATGTTGCTTTAATTGATGGTGATTTTTTTCTAAATGTATGTTATAATTATGTATCTATTTACCATATAATTTGAGATGTAATTAATATTTCTGTGTTTGATCTTAATTATACATAATTTTTGGGATTCTGTCAACATATGATGGTAATTAATATATTTTTAATTTTATATTTCTTAGCGACAAGTTTGAGAAAGATCCTTATATGACCGACACATCAACGGGTGGAATGTCTCAAATTAAAGTGCTATATTTGATTTAAGCACCAAACAAGAATTAAAACAAAAATAAATTGCAAAATAAAGTACAGTTAATTTTCTTAGGTGAATAAAAAAAGTGTGTAGGGCTTAGTTGTGGGAAAAAGGGGGCCTCCGATATCAAAGTTTGATTTTTATGTGTGGTGCATGGACACTACAAGATGCATCATGTGAACTCCCTCCATTGTCTTAATTTCCATGTTACAGTATATCTATGTTGTCTCTATATGTATGTTTGTCTTGCAGTGTTCAACATATATATTTACAATACATGTCATATGTCTATTTGTATTACACTATACAACATAGAAATATAAATTCAATATTTTGTAAATTATCACTATCCTCCACCAAACAAACTATTTTATGGACCTCCACATTGTCACCTGTAGTTGAAGAGAGTCCTTTTAGTTAAAGCTGCGGTCACAGTGTATTCTGAAGTGGGACGTTCAGTAAAGTTACTGCTCCAAAGAGTGTCTCTTTGTACTTACTGAGACTGCGCAAACTTTTGGTTTTGACCGCGCATGCGCCGTAGCTCCTCAATCATTCGTGATCGGGATTTGAGCTACAGACAGGTGCAAGCTATATAGGTATATATCCCTATATCTATATACACCAGATAGGGGACATTAGTTTCAGATAGAACCTTATATCCAAATTCTGCTTTCTGGAGACTGTGTATCGTCATAGAATGATAAAGATGCAAAGTAAAAGGGGATAAATATCAATCATATGATGCCTGCTTATCAAAGAAAATCCAAATGACACAATTATATCCTCTAATAAATCCCTTTATAAACAGATGGAGATACATACTTCCAGGAGATAACAGTATAAATATGGCATCAACAGAAGTATTTGCATATGACATCCGCTTATCAGTCAAACAACATATAGTGATGAATATCTCAAAAAGAGGGTCTTAATGGCAAAATATGTAATTTTTTGTGAAAAGAAAGGACCAGCAAGGGGTCTAAAAGATCGTATTAGGATATAGGCTGATTTCCTCATAAATACACCAAACCCCCACATTGCAGCGTAAGAGAGTTTACCAGAAGAGAAACATAATTTATTCTGAATATCCATTGGCATTTCCTTAGTAGAATTAATTTGTTCCAGTTTCCCCTGCATGGTGAGGGGGTTACCATATCAATTCCAATAAATTGTAAAGAGTCTTCTACACCAGGGTGTTTTTCCCTCATATGTCGTGAAATTGGGGTACTACAGATCTCCTCCGTTTGCTCACATATGCACCTGTGTAATTATGGTGCGTCTTCCGAACATAATTAAGCAGACAGGGACAGGTGGCGGAGTACAGCACCTCACTGGATAGACTGTTGACTACACAATGGTACAGGGAGCATCAACGGTACCACACAATGACCACACAATGGTACAGAGAGCATCAACGCTGGATGAGGGCCAGTGGTCCTCATTGTTGTTCAATGTTGAAAGTCCATTCACTTTGAGCAGAAATGATGGCCGCCAATGATGCTCAACGAGAACGCTATTCATCAGCCAGGTCAGGTACCCTTGCTGGTTGTCTAGCACACAGACCATGCCGATGTAAACAGTTATGAATGGTCTGACATGACATTTGGTTGCCTCTTGCCTCCCTTAAACGCACCTGGAGTTGTGTGGCATTCATCATCCGGTTCCTCAGGGCATTGTTTACAATGAAGCAATCATCAGTGTGTGATTTAGCCAAAGGACGTTCACTTATTTGCCTTTCTGTGATTCTTCCAGTCTCTTTCTATCGCTGTTGCAGCCTGCTGATGACACTATATGACACTCTAAGCTCAGTGGCCACTTCTGTATGAGAGCATCTTGCTTAAAGCCTCACAATGGTGAGGTACTGTTGATCAATTATAAGATGTTATCTTGGTTTTGTGACGTCAGAATGAGAAATACATTGGTCAACAGATTTTACCTTAGTCATGAGATAACTTCAGATTTCATGAGCTTTCAGCGTTCACACAAGTTTCTGTGGTTTCCTGCATACCAGACAATTGGCTGAGAGCAGGTGTGATGTCACCGTAAGGACAGATTGAGCTTCAAGCAAACTAATTAGCTTCACCTAAACAAAAGGTACAAGTGCTGTGAGGACTGAAAATGATTGCTTTATCTGTAATCCTGTTATAGATAACATTTTCTGCACTGACAGAGTAATGGCTTTCTAGAAGTTTAATATCCTTTCGGGCTTGTTTACTACATTGCAGAACTAAAATGCTGCCTGAAATACCTCCTAAAATTGGCCCCAAACATTCAATAGGTAGTCCATTTCTGAGGCTTGTGTTTGAATCAGGTAGCATGCTAAGATCATATACTGAGTACTTCCAATTACTGCAGAATCAGGTAACAGAATATGTAACTAAAATATGTAGGTAACTAAAGTGCTGTTTTTTGCTTGGCTTTTTTATTTACAAATCCCAAGTAATCCAGACTATTTCTTACAGTTTTGTCACAAATATTGACTTCTGTTTCATATTTTTTGTTGTCCATTATATACTTTAAGAATATGTTCACATGGCTTATTTGCGCGGTGTACTTAGGGGTAATTGTGCTGAATTCCTTTCAAAGTACACCCTGCAAATACGGTAAAATCATAGTACTCATTGAGTACAATGATTTCCCAGCATATTCCCCGGGGCACAGTATGCGCACGTACAAAGTGGCATGTCATTTCTTTTGGGCGCTTACATGCCAGGGAAAGTGAAAGTCAATAGGAATCGGGTCAGTTAGTACTTTCAAAAGCAGGCGTATAGCAGCGTGCACAGCTACTCACCACTATAGGCCGTGTGAACCTGGCCTTAAAGGGGTTGTCTCACTACAAGAATTGCTTTTTATGTTAAAGATCTTGCAAAAACAAGTCACTTTGCAATATGTGTCCATTAACATTATCCTACCTATTCTGAGATAACCCCTCTTATATGGGCTGCATCAGCTCCTCAGGTCGCCATAGCTACAGACCTGTTTGATCTATCCTGATAGGCTGCCAACACTGGTTGCTATCGCTATAGACCTGGCTTCTACCACAGCCTAGTGGAAGCCAGTAAAAACATCCCTGAATTCAAAATGAAACCAAGAAAACAGGACTGAGGTAAGATGAATCAATGTAGTGAGACAACCCCTTTAAGGCTTGTTGCTTTGAGTTTTCAACCATGTTAACATTTTCTTTGATTTACACTTTTACAACCTTTCCCTTTTGTTAAAGCTTGCACCAAATTTTACATGCAGCTAAGTGGTAACAATCAACATCTATTGCCACAGTGTGTGTTAGATCCTCATCTTAAAAAGAGTTTTGTAATGCTCTCTATTGTTTCAGTTGACAACCTTATTAGTATTCGTTTTAGAAATGCAAATTATATGGTGAATGGTAAAGACCTGTAAGAAATATAAGCACAGGATAGGAAGACAAAACATTTTAGCTGAAAAAGCCAATTTCTAAGGTTAAGAGAAGCACTTCAGGAAACAGACTGGGAGCAGCTGTTAGCAACTAATGATACAGATGAAAATGGAGTGTTTTAGATCTACTTTGTGTGTTTGTATTGTAAACTTTGTTACTACAGGTAACAAGAACAAATGACTAAAACTAAGCTCTATGTGGTGTATGCCTCCTATTGAAAGGGAAAAAAAATTACATAAAAGGCTTCAGGCTATGTTTACACGGAAGTGGACAAAAAAACGACCTGAAAACAAATCCTAAAAATATTCATAAAACTGAGTTTTTTGTCCACTGCCTGCACTTTTTTTGCAGAAATGCAGAGCATTAGATTTGCTGTGTATTCCTGCAAAAAAGTCAAGCACTTTACATAGACTCCAATAGTAGATTTTCTGCCCTGCACAGTCATTTTTTGCAACATGTTTCAAAAAATGACCAGCAGAAAAAAGACATTCTGTGGAGACAGCAGGACGTTTTTACTATGCAAGTCTATAGGACCTCTTTTCAGTAGTTTTTTTCAGCGTCTTTTGAAAAGGAAAAAGGCGTTTTTGTGTGCAGTGGAGACATAGCTTTAGAAACTATAAATCGGAGTGGTCAACTTCCGTCTTTGGTCTTGTATAGGGGAGGAATGGCCACACACTTATAAAATCTGAATAACAATCAAAAATAAAATCAAATTAAATACAAAATAGAAGTTATGTGATCAAGGAAAACAAAACAAATGCCCCCAAATTTTTGAAACATATGAATGCATTAAAAAAAAAAAAAAAGTAATGGGGAGTTTTTCACTGGGGATCAAAAGAAGACCGCAGTATTATATGGATTCCTTAGCTTAATATAAGTAATATAAGGGAGAGTATCTGATGTGTCAGTACTAGTGATGAGCGATTTGGCAAATTATCGTCTTCGAGTTGATTCCCGATTTTGGGAATTATCTTGCCGATCTTTGATGATGATTAATCACCGATTCCCATTACAGTCTATGGGAGAGGAACACCAGGTTCATTTTTACACTCAAACAGGTGAGGAAAAGCTGGAATTAACATCCACAACAGTAAACTGGATACGTGGTACATCTTAGTCAAGACAATTAGGCTCTAAGAGTCACAGAAAAAAATTCACAGGCTAAAATAATTCATTCCATTTAATGGCTAACCGAAAAGATGAGGACTGCGTAGCCACAGCAGGTACAGCGGTAGCAGCTGCTACGGGGCCCCTTTGACACCAAACAAGACACCAGTATTGGAAATGGCACATGGAATGGCACTTTTTGCACCAGGGATCAACAATTTGTCATATATGTGGTGGCAGCAAGAACATCCCAACGGGGAACACACAGCTGCCGTCAGTCATTTATTAACCGTTTCATGCCCACATGCAGCTAAATCGAATGGGGCACCCACGCATTACTACTTCCTATTTTTAACATATCACCAGGCGCCTTTTTGATTCGGGCCACTGACAGGAATACTGCCCTATTGGCACCCCTGGCATCCATTTTAAAGTAGCCTGACCCCAAAACCCACACAGATGCCCTTATGGACCCTCAGAATAAAAATTTGCAATAAGACTATTGACTATTTTAAAAAACTATCTTTCCAATAATGCTTCTGCTGCTGCTACAGCTATTTGCCATTCTACTGCTCTCACGTTGCTGACGTTGTTCCACCATGACTTTAGAAGGTGAAGAAGACGCAACAGATGTCTCCAGTTAGTCAACGAGCCCTGTCTCAAATTCCTGCAGTCAAATGAAGTGGGTTGAAGGAAATTGCTGACTTTTGATTTGGAACGTGGATCAAAGGAGGGTGGACACCCAGTAACTACTGTTCAATTTGATTGCCTTGAGGCATGTGGAATTTGAAATCAGTATGTGAAATAAGCTTTTTTTCAATATGACCTTTACTATTGGTGTCTTTTACAGTAACCTGACCAGCAAAAATGCCCTTACTGACCATCAAAATAAAAATTGGCAGAAGAAATTAATACTTCAAACAAGAGTTTTCTGAATAGGAGATTGACTATTGCTTTCTTTTAAAGCAGCATGATCCTAATACAAGACAAAATGCCCTTATGCACACTCCCAATAAAATTTACAACAAGAAATGAAGACGATTGACGGGGAGGTGCAGATGATGCAGGAACGCTGACAGTCAGGCCGCAGCAGTGTGCGAATGCCGGAAATGTGAGATAAGACCTCGAGTTTTCCTCAGAAGACAGTCAAGACCGGGGTAGCGCTTGAGAAATTTCTGCCTATATGAGAGCGCTTGCCCCTCCATATGAAATGCGAAAAAGTCTGAGGTGGTAGCATTACATCCTTATGCTTCAGCAACAATGGAATATTTTGCAATTGATATTGTCATATAAACTCGTCGTGAATGGGCTCAAGGAATTGAGGTTCCTTTCCGTGAGGGCGGACGTCGTGAGCTTCACTTGGAAATGCTGGTTGACGCTCCAGTTCCACCCCGGAGCCCTTTTCCTTGGCTTACTTTTTCTTCCTCTCGGTTTCCTGGATGCGTTGGAGGAAACTCTCTCTGCTCTTGGAGTGGCAAATGTGCTCCACATGAACGTTGATTCTTGTGGCAAGGGTTTTACCATTGATGGTTGTGGGGGGGGGTGTCACAAATATGACCCCAAAATGCTGCTGTATTAGCAATGTAGTGATCCGTGACTCAGTATTGCCATGATAGCATTTATGTGGTATCCCTTTTCTCTTATACCCTTAATGTATACAATGTTACCCTTCGTGTAGATGTGCATGTATGTTGAAAAAGGCAGAGGGCCACTGACCGGAGTACTGCCCTATTTACACCCCTAGCACCCCTTTCACAGTAGCCTGACCCCAAAACCAGCAGAAATACCCTTATGGATACAGAGAATATAATTAGTAGGAAGAAATGAGTATTTGAAACAAGATTTATTTGAATAGAACCTTGAATATCACTGTCTTTTCCAGCAGCATGACCCCAAAAGCAGCAAAAATGACATTTTCGACACTCAATTAAATTAGCAAGAATAAACAACTTTTTGTTAAAAACATGTTTTGGAATAGGGTCTGGATTATAGCTGTTTTTTACAGCACCATTATCACAAAAGTGGGAAAAATGACATTTCGAACACTCTTAAAAATTGTAACGAAGAAATGCCTGTTAGAAACCACATTTTTTACAATAGGACCTGGATTATAGCTGTTTTTTACAGCACCATGACCCCAAAACCATTGACAGTGCTTAAAATTTTCATGAAGAAAGGAGCAATTGGAATAAGATTTTTTCAATAAAACATGTACCAGTGGTGTCTTTTACAGTCTCCTAACCGCCAAACCAGCAAAATGACCTTTTGGACACTGTGAATACAATTAGCAGTAAGAAACGAGCATTTTAAAAACATTTTTTTCAAGAGGACCATTTCTTTTTCAAGAGGAATGTGAAGTAGACCGGCTACTAATTGGTACCTTCAGCAACTGGGGCAACAACATCATCAGAGATCCACACCTGATTCATCTTGATAAAAGTCAAACGATCCACATTCTCAGGGGAAAGCCGGATACGTTTGTCTGTTATCACTCCTCCAGCTGTGCTGAAGGTCTGCTCCAAGATGACGCTGGCTGCTGGGCAGGATAACACTTTTATGGCGTGCCGAGCAAGCTCGGGCCATTCATCCATTTTGGATACCCAGAAGTAGATTGGGTCCGGAATATGTCCAAAAACATCGGTGTTTAGCCGCAGAGAGTCATGGACCATGATCTTAATGCGGTCTCTGTGTGTCTGATTTGTTCCCTGCATTAGAGGCGTTGGTGAGGTGGTAAATAAGGATTGCCAGAGGTCACCCATTAGGCGTCTGCCACAATGCCTGCTCCCACACCTGGTACACATAAGGCTGGCTGCTAGACTGACCGTTGTATGGTGTGCAGGTTAAACTGGTGGAAGGAGAGGGGGTAGGCTGTGTCTCTGGTGATGGTGGTGGTAATCGGGCGACGGTGTGTGGCACTGGGGCTGATCCTTGCTCATGCAGCTGCGGGCTATGGGCAGCAGAGGAACGCCTGATCTTGGAAGTAGCGGAGGAGGAGGAGACAGAGGGTGTCACAGTGGGTGGAAGCCCAGGACCTGTGTGGCCTTTTTTTTGCAAGTGACTCCGCTTCCTTTATATGCTTGCTTTAGATGCATGTGCCCATTCATATTCATGGTGGTTAAACACTTCAGATTCTTGCCTCTACTGGTTTGTTGACGGCAAATACGGCATATGATGTCGGTCGGCGAATCTGAGGCTTGATTGAAAAAGGCACAGGCTTCACAGGTCCTGGACCTCTTCAACGGTGATAACCTAGTAGCGGTGTTTCCATTGCCACCACTGACCATGGCTGGTGGATTAATGTCAGCGGACTTGTGCGACCGCCCTCTCCCTTTCTGAGGCCGGACCCATACCGACACTATCCCATCATCTTCCTCCTCGTCCACTGATGAATCGCTCGCAAGCAAATGCTGCTGAAAAGACCACGTTGGATCCACAATGTCATTATCAACATCATCATAATCACAGGGGACTTCCTCGTCCTGACAGTCTACATCCTGAAGCTGTGGGCTAGAAGCCACAGGCACTGCAAGGCGTTGCTGACCGCTCAGGATTTGTGCCGACTGACCAGCTTCCTTCTCCTTTGACAGCATCAGCGATTGGGCGTCAGAGCAGACAAAATCTTCCTCTTTGGCCTCTTGATCTTTTGAAATGCCTTCTCACCACAACCGCATTGTGTCATCAAAGAGCGCTTTAGAACATGGATTATTCACAGTGGCCTGTACATGGGTTGGCATTTGGGATGCCTTTGCTTCAGGTTGGGCGGATGCCGACGATGATGATGACAACATTCGTGGCCGTGACTGAGAGGACGAGGAGATAAAACCGCTGGATGCAGGTTGTGTTAACCACTGAAAAACAGATTGGCGATGCTCTTCGTTACTGAGATTCACCGGTCACCGACCGAGCGATGACAGGCCTGACTGTCCTGCCACTGACGATGTGCTCGCTTGCGGGTTGACCGGAGCACTGGAAGGCACGTCTTCTCTCGTACCTCTAGCTCCATGTTCAGAAAGATAAATATTAAAAAGGTCTAGAAGATTTTTTCACAGTCTCTTATTGAAAAACTGTGCTGCAAAGACAGCAAATCACAGGTGTTCTTAAATCCCTCTAATTTCCAACTGCCAACTAGGATTAGAAACAGAATTGTTTCTATCGAATATCTGTGAAATACACTATGGATCACTAAGGTAGCAGCTAAAACAAAAATGCTACAGAATTTGTAATAATGATGAATAGTGAAAATGTTTATTATTTTATTTTCAAGCTTCTCAAGTCAATTTTACTTTGTGGCAAAATCCCTTTATAGGGGTTTTACCACTGGCCGCTCACAGCTAATATAGACATATACACTCACCGGCCACTTTATTAGGTACACCTGTCCAACTGCTTGTTAACACTTAATTTCTAATCAGCCAATCACATGGCGGCAACTCAGTGCATTTAGGCATGTAGACATGGTCAAGACAATCTCCTGCAGTTCAAACCGAGCATCAGTATGGGGAAGAAAGGTGATTTGAGTGCCTTTGAACGTGGCATGGTTGTTGGTGCCAGAAGGGCTGGTCTGAGTATTTCAGAAACTGCTGATCTCCTGGGATTTTCACGCACAACCATCTCTAGGGTTTACAGAGAATGGTCCGAAAAAGAAAAAACATCCAGTGAGCGGCAGTCCTGTGGGCGGAAATGCCTTGTTGATGCCAGAGGTCAAAGGAGAATGGGCAGACTGGTTCGACCTGATAGAAAGGCAACAGTGACTCAAATTGCCACCCGTTACAACCAAGGTAGGCAGAAGAGCATCTCTGAACGCACAGTATGGTGAACTTTGAGGCAGATGGGCTACAGCAGCAGAAGACACACCGGGTGCCACTCCTTTCAGCTAAGAACAGGAACCTGAGGCTCCAATTTGCCCAAGCTCATCGAAATTGGACAGTAGAAGATTGGAAAAACGTTGCCTGGTCTGATGAGTCTCGATTTCTGCTGCGACATTCGGATGGTAGGGTCAGAATTTGACATCAACAACATGAAAGCATGGATCCATTCTGCCTTGTATCAACGGTTCAGGCTGGTGGTGGTGGTGTCATGAGTGTGGGGAATATTTTCTTGGCACTCTTTGGGCCCCTGGTACCAATTGACGCATCGTTGCAACGCCACAGCTACTCTGAGTATTGTTGCTGACCATGTCCATCCCTTTATGACCACAATGTACCCAACATCTGATGGCTACTTTCAGCAGGATAATGCGCCATGTCATAAAGCTGGAATCATCTCAGACTGGTTTCTTGAACATGACAATGAGTTCACTGTACTCAAATGGCCTCCACAGTCACACAGATCTCAATCCAATAGAGCATCTTTGGATGTGGTGGAACGGGATTCGCATCATGGATGTGCAGCCGACAAATCTGCGGCACTGTGTGATGCCATCATGTCAATATGGACCAAAATCTCTGAGGAATGCTTCCAGCACCTTGTTAAATCTATGCCACGAAGAATTGAGGCAGTTCTGAAGGCAAAAGGGGGTCCAACCCGTTACTAGCATGGTGTACCTAATAAAGTGGCCGGTGAGTGTAAATCTAGTATATAAGAACTCCAATGCTGCAACATCAACAATGTATATATAAATATGTATATTACAAGGCATTATGGGAAAGGAGCTAGGAAGCTCATGCGCCCCTCTATTGGATGTAACAAATTTGCTTCTGATTCATCGAATCTTTAAGAAGCAAAAGGAATATTAGCCAAGCCAGTATCACTCATATACATACAGCCGTTTCGTGGTTTTGCCCCTCATCAGTATAGAGCAGAGCGATACTGGCTTGGCTGGGTGGGAGGCAATGAGTGGCTGAAAAAGGGGAACATCTTGAAGAGAGCACCTGTTAAGGTGTGTAGCGTTTTGAGATTGCCTTTTTGCCCTCTACTAAGCATCTGCATATCACAAGGCTTTATGGGAAAGGAGCTGGACACCTCATGCGCCCTCTATTGGATGTAACAAATCCTCAATTTGCTTCTGATTCACCGAAAGCAGATCTTCAAGAAGCAAAAGGAATATTAGCCAAGCCAGTATCACTCATCTACATACAGCAATTTAGGGGTTGTGCCCCTCACCAGTGTAAAATATTGTAAGGCAGCAGCTGGAAAAGTATGTAACAGTATATACACTGACACAGATTTTGTTTTTTTCACCTGTTTACTGAAAAATATTCGGGTTATAGTTATATAACAGATATAGACATAAACTTCAGATTTTCAGCTTTCATTTAAGGGTATCCACATTAAAATTGGATGAAGGGTTTAGGAATTTCAATTCTTTAACATGTGCCACCCTGTTTTTAAAGGGACCAAAAGTTATTGGACAATTGACTCAAAGGCTGTTTCATGGGCAGGTGTGGACAATTCCTTTGTTATGTCATTCTCAATTAAGCAGATAAAAGGTCTGGAGTTGATTTGCATTTGGAAGATATTGCTGTGAAAAACACATGCGATCAAAAGAATTCTCCATGCAGGTGAAACAAGCCATCCTTAGGCTGTGAAAACAGAAAAATCCCATCTGAGAAATTGCGACAATATTAGCAGTGGCAAAATCTACAGTTTGGAACATTCTGAGAAAGAATGCAGTGGTGAATTCATCAATGCAAAAAGACCTGGACACCCACAGAAGACAACAGTGGTAGATGATGGCAGAATAGAAAAATGTTGTCTCTCTCCAAGTATATATGGACCTAACTGCATATCCCAGCCATTTCTTGGCATATACCTTGAGAAACGCAGGAACATGTCACCAAGGTAAGGAGCCTTGGTGAAATAAGAGCTCATAGATAGGTGTCAACTGCATCAGGCAGTTAACACATGTTTAATGTTAGTTTGACTGTTCCAGTCAGTTCCAGGCTGGGTCTTATTTGGGAGTAGGCAAAGTGCTGGGTGGTGCCTACTCCCCATGTTCCACGCCAGAACTTACCTGGCCTATATAAGTCAGCTGACTAGGTGTGGGTACTACCCTGGACTAACAATTTGGCCCTGAGAGGAGTTATACTGGAGGAAACCAGTGTCTGCCACACAACTTTCTGTCTGTTTCTGCTAACCTGTGAACTGTCAAACAGCAAGAAAAATACAAATTGTAGTAGCTTTTAGCAACTCTTGTGGATGATTCGCGTTGATCCCGTACACTGTTATCGCCTTCTTGTGAACTGCAAAATGTATTTGTTTTGGTAAAATGAAAAGCCTAAGTTGAATACAAGATTGCAGCCCCCACAAACTTCAAGAACAAAATGGCTGGCCTCTGAAACTACAATGGTTTTACATAGACGGAACACTGCGCATGTCACAATGGAGCACTCTGCAGCCAGAGGCAATGACATCATAAAGGAGCCCTGTTTTCAAGGGGCTGCCATGACAGTTTTACAGAACAGTCAAGGATTGAGCTTTAGATAGCAGTTAATCCATCCTGTGCAGGGAGTTTGATCGCACTGTCTCCCCTGGGTAAAAGGGCACATAAGAAAGGGTGAGGAGGTGTGCCTAAAAGACAGTCTTGTGAGAGTTAAAGCCTGCTGAAGAGCACTAAAGTAATTGGACCATTGCCGACAAACACTATTATCTGAGACTATCTCACCAGAGGCATGTACCTGGACCATTGGTTCCATCAGTCTGCCTTGCACGTAGGCCACTTAGTAAATACATCTATTTTGAGCAATGGATCCTGAATGGTTGTTTTTCATTTTATAACTTAATAACCAACTAAAATTACTACACGCTCAGTAATTTATGCTTTGCAAGGTCCATGGATTTATTATACATAAAATTCAGCTGTGTCAGTATTGATTTCCAATGCAGATCTTGTCATAAACCTTGCGAAAAGTTGATTTTAACCCCTTAAGGACTCTGGACGTATGAGTACGTCCCAGGGTCCATAAGGGGCTTTGCAGGGGGATCGCTCTGCGACCCCCCCCCCCCTGCACAGCCGCCGGGTGTTAGCGGCTAATCACCGCTAACACCCGGCCGCGGCGTCTGAATGAATGACGATCGGTGCCGCGCACCGATCGTCAGTGTGATCAGCATCGCCACAGGATAGCTGTAGCGATCCGACCCCCGGACATGGCAGCGGGGAGCCTTGGGAAGGCTCCTGTCACTTCCATGTCCTGGTTTGCCCATCCACAGACAGGAAGTGGGGAAACCGCCATCTTGGTACAGTCTAATGCATTGCATAGGCAATGCATTAGACTGTATTGACAATCGTGCCACCTAGTGGTCAAGCACCATAGGAGGCCTCAATGTTAAAGTAAAAAAAAAAAAAACTCTTACAGTACAAAAAAAAGTATTAAAAATTCAAATCACCCCTCTTTCCCATTTTACAAATAAAAACAATAAAATAATAAAAAAGTAACACATATTTGGTATCGCCACGTCCGAAAAGTCCGATCTATAAAAATATAACGTAATTTATCCCATACGCTGAACACCGTAGAAGAAAAAAAATCCAAATGCCAAAATTGCGTTCTTTGGTCATTTTATGTCACTTAAAAAATGGAAAAAAAAGTGATAAAAAAACTGCTAGCGATAAAAAGTACACTTCGGCCCGTAAAAAAATGCCGCTTCACTGACGTCCGTAGGTGTTAGTACAAAAAAGTTATTGGTCGCACAAACTAGCGCCGCGGCGCAAATGTCAAAAATAGAAAAAGTTTGGAATTTTTTTACGGACAAAACATAACCCTACATGTTTGGTATTGCCGGATGCGTATCAACCAGTAGAATACAGATAACACATTGTATTGACCGAAGAGTGAACACCGTAAAAGCAAAACCCCCGCAAACATGGCGAAAATACGTTTGTTTTCACAATTTGTCCCACTTGGAATTTTTTTGCGGTTTCCCAGTATATTCTATAGTATAGTGAATAACACCATTAGGAAGTACATCTTGTCCCGCAAAATAAAAGCCCTCATGTGTCTATGTAGATGGAAAAATAAAAAAGTTATGGCTCTGGGAAGGCGAGGAGGGAAAAACGAAAGTGTCAACAAAAAAAACCGCTGGGTCCTTAAGAGGTTAAATAAATACATATTTTCTTTTTAACATTTAGTTAAAAAGTCATTGCATATAGTTATATGTTATTGCTATAATTTAAGTTTTAATTTATGTAAGTATTATGTGTTAAAATTACAAACAAGATAATTTGTTTCTGCAGCCACAGGTGAATACTTTGAGCAGCACAGGGTGAAAGAGAGCTTATTAGATGACACATTTATATATATTAATTTTAGAATTTTGCAGAAATCACTTACTACTTTTTCACATTCAATTCCACTTACATTTACTGTTATTTGTATTTATTTATTTGCCTACATGTTTAATTGGTTTTACATTCGCCGAGGATCTTAATAACTTAGGGTAATTCTATGTCTTTTACAACAACCATTGTCACGCTTCCTTGCAGCACCTCTCTCACCTACATTGGACACATCACACATTAATAACTTGCCAAAATACGTGCATGGGTAAGTATATTTTGATTTCAGACCACCCCAAAGAAAGACAGCACCTGGTTCACAGCAGCCATCAAGCAGGAAGGCAAAGTAAGTGAAATATTTGACCCACCAGAACTGGTTTTTACCCTCCCAGTTGATCTGCAGACACGGACCATTTTTACTGTCCTACCTAATCCAAATCTAAACCCTCCAGTGCCTGCCCTCTGCTCCATGTCAGAATACAAAGGAAACAACCCTTCTGCCTAGCCTGCTCTTTTCCTGTGTCTGTATGTCTTTGATTTTGTGATGGTTACCCTCTACAAACTCGGGGTCGGTTTATCTACTGCCCTATAAACATATTTACCTTTATGAAATTCTTCCCATAATGCACCTTAGGTTACTAGTTTTTAAACCCTAAGCTATTTTTCTGCCTGTGTTACTAATGCATTGTCTTTCAATCAGCCTTTCCTCTAAAACATTTTTTTTTTCCATACTTCATTTAGTCTGTGTTCTGGAACCATGTGTATCCCATCCATCAACTTTTTAACTCACGCTCTCCCTTTTTTCCATGCAAGCATCCTCACTACCTGTATCACAGTATCACAGTCAATCTCTGTGTCCTGGTGTGTCCCAGTTTTACTGGTTAAATTCCCCATAACCTTAAGTCCTGTCCTGCAAGACTACAAACAAAAACCTCAATACGACCACACCTCCCTCAGACAAACTTCGCCTTTCTGGTGTAACTGCACCCTTGAGACGCCCCCCAGGTGAGCATCATATACTGATCAGGTACTGACAACACGATTGGGGATTCCTCACTATCACACCGTCAAATCTATTACACAGATGCTCTCAATAAAGAACTAAGTTCCCTCAGAAACCTCTCCTCACTGTTTCTCAACAGGACAGACAAAATTAACAAAGCGCATAAAATATTTCTTCTGTCTCTTATCATTTTAATGCTTCACAAACATAACACAACAGATTCATCTTCCTCTGGTTCATGAGGAAAAAGGCAGCATTCTCCTCCGAATCCTTTATCTGGATTTTTAGCTTTTACTCATAGCCACTGCAAAGTACTACATGGACAAATTATAGGAACCTCAAAACTAGGGTCATAGAGATAAACTATGCTCTCTCTATAAGCTCAGCTATGGGCTGTTTTTTCTGATAAAAAAAACAAACTGCAATGTAAGTTCACACTTCTAAAAACAAACTTTTTCCAGAAATCTCTCTTCTGTCAAAAACTATAAGTGGCCTACACAACATAAATGGCTCTATTTCTGCATTCACATAAGGCTTTTTGTCATGTCCCATGACTTCATGGTTCATAATCAGTATTGTAATTTCTATTCCCTGTTTTTTTGAAAAAAAATTGTTCCTAATTTGTCCCTTTCCATTTCCCCTGTATGGTCTCTGAGTTTTTCAGCCCTCCCCTCCTTCTACATTCTCCATCTTTCGTTGAAAAGCACTGTATCCTCATTCCTGCATCCTCTGTAAAGTTTATTTTTTTCACCTATATTTGGTGTGAACACAAGATTTCACCCGGAATAAACCTTTTGGGTTTTTTCATGCTCGCCAGAAAAGTCAGTTTTCACTGTCTGACAAGATTACTGAAGAAAGTTTACAGTTCAATACAGACTTCCATTACAAGGGGCTTGTGAATTCTACATTTGCTGTAAATATGGATCAGCATGAAAAAGGGTTTTAGAAACACAGAAAAGTCAAAAATTTCAGCAGAGATTTACCTATACACTACAGTTCTGTAGTGAAAGCAACCGCGTGTGCAGTGTGCATAAATTCGCTAAACAGAGCATAAGTTTAGCAACATCATCTTACCCTCCATTTTACAGTCATGAAAAAGTTTTGAGAATGATAAAAAATTTTAAATTTTTTACAAAGTTACTGCATCATTTTTTATAAGGGAATTTGCATATACTCCAAAATTTTATAAAGAGTGTCATTTACAGCAATTAATTGCAAAGTAAATTATTTGCCTAAAAATGATTTTTCCCCCAAAAAACATTTCAACTTCATTTAGGCCCGTCTTAAAAGGACCAGCTAACATCGTTTCAGTGTTGCTCCCTTAACAAGGTTTGGGTGTTGATGAGGGCAGGGCGGAGGTCAATCGTCATAATTAATAAGAATCACAACCCCTGGACACTTTAAAAAGGGCTGGTCTTGGGATCATTTTTTCTCTTCGTTTAAACCCGGGGTTTTCTCAAAAAAAATGCATAATCATTGCACTGACAAAACTGGGCCCAACAGGGAAGAGTTTTGCACTAGAAAAAATTTCACCTCAGTCAACAATTATTTGCATCATCAAGGAATTTCAAGGAAGAGGTCCATTGTTTCCAAAAAGCTCCAGGGGGACCCAAGAAAGACCCCAAGCGCCGGGGCCCTTCTTAAAAATGTTTTCAGCTTTGGAATCGGGCTATCGCAGTGGAGCTTTTTAGGGAAAGGCAGCAGGGAGGGGTGAGTGATTGCACACTTGAGGCGGGACTCAGGACAAGGCCTGTTGTCAAGGAGGGCAAAAGAAGCCCCCTTCCCCTCCAAAAAAACAAGGAAGACTGATATTCGCCAAAGGTACAGGGAGTTGACGCTGAGGACTGGGGTAAAGTCATTTTCTTGATGAATCCCCTTTCCCAGTTTTGGGCATCTGAAAACAGCTTCTTCAAGAAGACAAGGTGAGCGATACCACCAGTCTTGTCTCATGCCAACGGGTAAAGCATCCGGGAAACCATTCATGTGTGGGTTGCTTCTCAGCCAAGGGAATCAGCTCTCTAACAGTCTTCCCTAAAAAAAAATCCATGAATAAAGAATGGACCAGAATGTCCTCCAAGAGAAAACTTCTCCCAACCGTCCAAGAGCAGTTTGGTGATCAACAATGCCTTTTCCAGCATGATTGGAGGCACCTTGCCATAAAGCAAAGGTGATAACAAAATGGCTCAGGGAACAAAACAAAAGATTTTGGGTCCAGGGCCCTGGAAACTCCCCAGATCTTAATCCCATTGAGAACTTGTGGTCAATCATCAAGAGACGGGTGGACAAACAAAAACCAACAAATTGTGACAAAAATGCAAGCATTGGTTGTGCAAGAATGGACTGCTATCAGTCAGGATTTTGGGCCAGAAGTTGATTGAGAGCATGCCAGGGAGAATTGCAGAGGTTCTGAAGAAGAAGGGGCAACACTGCAAATATTGGGCTTGCTGCATTTTAAATAAATTCTAACTGTCAATAAAAGCTTTTGTTAATCATAATATATTGTACTTGTATTTCTTTTATGTGATAAAAACATCTGACAACACACATAAAAACCAGAGGGCAACAGATCAAGTGAAAATATAAATATTTGTGTCATTCCCCAAAAACTTTTTGGGCCATGACTGTATATCCTGTCTGTGTTACAACATGGCTGCAGACCGCACCACTCAGAGTGAGCAGCCAGAGCTGCAAGATGATAGGAATCCTACTCCACAGCCTAGTGAGAGAGCAAAACGCCTAACTCATCCTACATGGAAGGTCAGAGAGAATCTTGAAAGCATAAAAAATGTAATACTTTCTAAAGCAAACTGATCAATGGAAAAAACTGCTTAGTCATATCTCACATCTCACAGTGGGGTTTGTAATGAAACACTACTGGAGAAGCCCTAGGAACACTCTCTGCAATGTATGAAAAAACTATACCATTAAAAGTTCTGATTACTGCAATGTTTTACAGAAGCTTAATACCCCAGGTTCTGTACACGAATTGCTCAGTTCCAATGCCTTAATATTGAACATGAAAACCTGATATGTGAAACTAAGTCCAAATTCATGTCAAGAACCATGCGACTGTTGGGAAACATCATCTGTGTTTCCAATTACTGGGCCCCTCCAAAAGATCATCTAAGTGACGATCTTCAAGATATTCTACGCTCAGTGAACGGCTTATAAGAGCATGTGAAGAAGGTACTAGAATACAGGCAGAGTTTTCACAGAAAAGGGTAGCGATGGAAGCAGAAATGGAAATTCTGCAGAAACAATGTGAACACGCCACAGCCATGGCAAGATTAAATGTTCTAGAACAAGCTGCTAGTGGAAGTAAAGGGAAAACCCAGCTTATGTGGAGTGGACGGTAGAAGACCCTGCTAAGCGCACAAGAGACTATGTGCTAAGCCAAAACAGCGAATCTCTGATTGCCACCAACGTTCCTGACAGTTCAGATGCTCCTCCAGCGCAACAAAGCACAGATCCTTCTACAGATCCCTGCATTCGAGGTCAGTACAGACCTACACCCATGCTGCATCCTGTAAATCCTTCACACATCAAAATGCACCAAAAGCCATACACCTCTGCAACCTAAATAAAAAGGGATACAGGTCCAACCAATATGCCAGCAAGCTGCCAGCCCCTGGAACCATCCCAAATCCAGCTTACATATAATCGAATGTAAACCTTGCTCTTGCATAAATTTGCCTATGCAGTCCATATGTTCCCTATGTCTCTTTTTCAGACTACCACTAACAACATGATCAGCACTACTCAGCTACAATTCCCTGCCTGAAGAAAGAAAAGGTCAGACATGTCAGAGTTTGCAAGGTTCATGGTCGCCGTGATCTTACTAAAACAAGCCTCACTGGGTTTGATGACCAGCCTGAGAACTACAGATCCTGGAAATTTGCCTTCAGACTGCAATTGATGATTTTGGCATTACAGCTGCTGAAGAATTTGGGACCTTGCCTCAGATGGTCAGCCTGCAGTCTACAGAACACGTCAAGAAATTCAGATCTGTTCATATTGCAAACCCTGTGGCGGCCTAGTGGCTGCTTGGGAGGGGAATAAACGGAGCTATGGCAGTCCTGAAGCCATAGAGAAGCTCTGTTTACACGGCTTCAAGTTTCCCAAAAATACCGGCAAGGACAATAAGAAATTCAAGAACTCTATTTGATCTACTCTTGGAGCTCCAGTTGCCAAAGCAGACACTCACTTCCTGGCCTCAGTTACCTGGACCACTGCTCGTGGGGTAAACCCAATAGTCTCCAAGTGCCTACAACATTCAAAAAGGGGGACAGCTCTGGGTCAAGATACAAAAGGAGTACCACTTTTTCCTTTCCTCCATTCTCCTACTTCTGTGAGTTCATAATGAACATTGCAGAATCCAAGAACGACCCAAGCTTCTTCTACAGTGAGTCTGGTCCTACTTCATCTCCTCCTAAGTATAACAGTCCAAGCTCTAACTACAGGAATCCTAGAGGACCAGTGTCAGTAAAAAAGACTGATGTTCTTCCTGCACTAATCATATCCGATAAGAGCAGTCAAGGTGAGAAAATTTTGAAAATCCAAATGTCTTTGCCCATTCAAGGAAGCCACATACTCTCAAGAAATGCATCGGCTTCAGAAAAAAACGCTTCAGGAACGCAAAGAGCTTCAGACAAAATTTGGGATATGTTACAAATGTTGTGCTTCATCGAACATTTTGCTAAGATTGTAAAGCTGTTATTGAGTGCATTGATGTGACAGCGGTTACCACGTGCAAGCACTTAAATCTATCTAAACACAGCACGGGCCACCATCTCAGTCCCCGCGGTGGCAAAGCAGGCGGGGAGAAATTGGACCAAACGGGAAAATCCTCCCAAACCGTGCACAGAAGTTTTTGGTGAAGGTCTCTATGACAAGGCCCGTGTGCAAGATATGTCTTGTCAACATTTTATCTCAAGGATCATCCAGAAATAGTCCTAAAGGTGTATGCCATATTAGATGATCAAAGCAACCGGTCACTTGCAAGATGAACTCTTTGATTTTTTTCAACCTTGAAGGAGACCCCTACCTTACACTTTGGGTACCTGCAGTGGCGTCACAGAGGTCTCTGGAAAGAGAGCCAGTGTATTTATGGTAGCTTTCACTCGACAACAAGGTCGGATACCTTACCAACACTTGTTGAATGAAACCCAAAATACCGTCTAATAGAGAGGAAATTCCTACGCCAGAAGTGGCTCTTCATCATACTCATCTAAGGTCTATAGTCACTGAAATACCTGCTTTGACAAGAACGCAAACATCCTACTTCTTGCTCGGAAAGAGAATTCTCCGGGTACACAAGGTACGCCAGCAAATCAATGGACCCCCATGATGCTCCGTTTGCTCAACGCCTTGATCTAGGCTGGGTGATCATAGGAAACGTTTGCATAGACCAGGTTAAGAAGCCCACTAAGATTTCCTCATTTAAAAACCATGTTTACCAAATTGGTGGCAGCACCCATTTCAGCTATGTCCATACCATTACTGGGTAAAAAGAGAAGTCATGGTAGGACAGACCACATGATTAGAAGATAACATTCCTTCCCCCTCGTCCTGGGGTGACAGTCTTTTGGATCAGCAGTCTTTAGTCTCTCAAGTGAAGACACAAACTAGCACCTGCACGAGAAAACAAGGAATTTCTTAAGATTATGGAAAGGGAGTTTGCCCAAGTGACTCACAGCTGGGGTAGCACACTACCCTTTCGCACTCCAAGAACAAAACTACCAAAATCTACAGCAAGCATTTGCTAGATTCTCTTCTTTAAAACCACCCAAAGAAGAAACCAGAAATGGAAGACACATTATGTGGACTTTATGCAGAAAAATATTTGACAGGGACCATGCAGAACTGCATCACCATAGGGAAGGAGAATAATTCTGGTACCTCCATCTTTTGGCATGTATCACCCTCGCAAACCTAAACAAATTTTGAGTTGTGTTTTTTTCCACGCTCAGCAAGAAGGCATTACTCTCAACAACCTGCTCCTTACCCGGGCCCAATCACAACAACAGTCTCCTAGGAGTGCTAATCCGCTTCCGTCAAGAACCCATTGCAGTAATGGCTGACATACAGCACTGCTTATTTTGGAGGAAGACCACAGGAAATTACCTTAGATTCTATGGCCAAGGACAATAAATCAACAGTGAAGTCATTTGACTACGGATGAAGGTACATGTCTTTGGCAACACCCCCTCTCCTGCTGTAGCAATCTATGGACTGAGAAGGAGTTTGGATCCGACGCTCGTCAGTTTGTTGAGAAGAACTTTTATTTGGATGATGGACTTAAATCCTTCCCTACCAGCAAAGAAGCAATTGATCTCCTCACCAGAACACATGAAATGTGTCTAGTGCAAACCTTCAAAAGATCACCTTAACGTCCAGAGGTTAATGGATGCATTTCCTTGGTTGATCATTTCTACAATTTGAAAGACCTTAATCTTGGCTCTGATTCCCCTCCCATTCAGTGATCTAGGTTTACCTGGGGACATCACAAAGAATGTTTACATTCCAAGTGTCACCGTGACAAACCTTTCACTAAGCAGGGACCGTGTCTGTCGTTAACAGTGTTTATGACCCTCTTGAATTCATAGCTTTAATCACCATTCTTGCTGCTGTTAGGAAAGAAGTTAAAGCCTTCGCGATGCATCCATGGAAGCCATAGCTTCAGTTAGCCTACCCAAGGATGTCCGAAAGACAGCAAGCCACATTGTGGTTTAAATGGAAAAGCAAGCTAACTCCAAAACCTGGCATTCTGTTCAAGACTCGAACTTTGTGCAGCTGTCTAGCAGTAGAAATTGGTGAAGTTATAACATCTCTAATTACCTCATTCAGCTCACCCGGAACAAGTGTGGCTCCTGCTTCAGGTCTCATTGACCACATACTCCTCCAAGTTTCTGTTTTTGGGCTTAGCTCACTACCTACTGAGCCAGTCTTGATTTGGTGGAGCCTGAGTTGACCAAGGAATTAGACCGACAAGGTATACGCTTTATATATAGTGGTTCCTAAGTAAGGATCAAGACATACCGCTTTCAGCGTTTCTCACGATGGAAAGACTCACAAAGTGGTGGTTAGGCGCCAAGGGAAACTGACACTGAAGAAGGACGTGTACTACCAGGAACTGTCAGCTGTACCATTCCTATAACATGTACCACTGGATTTACCATGGGTTGGTGGAAGTGTTGGCATGTTGCGGCTTCTCCAATCCGAAGATGGGTTTCTCTTGGATCTGGTTTACCATTGGATTACTTTCTTTGGAATGTACTGTTATAGAATCTAGACTTTAACTGTTGATATTTTGCATGTTTTTCTCTTTCTTACAGGTTCAGAGAACATTTGTTATATTGTATTATAGTGAAATCTAAAGATTTCAGACGGGGAGTGTCATGTCCCATGACTTCTTGGTTCATAATCAGTATTGTAATTTCTATTACTTCTTTGTATTGTTCCTAAGTTTGTCCCTCTCATCTTCCTGTATGTGTGCTCTGAGGTATTCAGCTCCTCCCTCCTTCTAGCATTCTCCATCTTTCTGTCTGACTAAGCACTGTATCCTCATTCTCTGCATCAGCTCTGTAAAGCTATCATCTTTTCACCTACTACTTTGCTGTAAACTACAAGATTCAGCCTGGAATAAACTCCTGTTGGTTCTTCATACACGCTGGAGCAGTTGAGTTGCTGTCTGACAAGATTACTGAAGTAAGTTTACAGTTTAATACAGACTTCCATTACTACATGGGCCTGATGAACTTCACACTTGCTGTCAGCATATTGGAGTCAGAATACTTTTCCTCTGAAGCTTGGAGGACCACACCCACTCGACATCTATCACAATAGGGTCTGTCATAAGCACTCTTACATGTCATTCCAAACTTTCCTATAAAATTTAAATCCTTATCACAAAAGATAAGAGCAGGAGTGAAATGTATCCGAGAATAAATGGGCTCTTGCATTACATCTAAAATCCTGTAGGGGGCTACTGACCCAAGGAGTACTGCTTACTATACACTGGTCACAATAATGTGGTACTCTCTTTAACATTTCTTCATGTCCTCAATTAGTTCTGTGAAACCTTCTGTTCTCATCATTTCAGCCTACAGCATATGACACTAAACACCTTGGACAAATGAGGGGACCCTTAAAAATCAGGAATTTTACATTTTACTGGTAAATACAGTTCGTTGAGCTCCATGCTATTTTTACCAATACAAGAAGGCAAACTTTTAGGTTCTTTGTCTCAAAGGACACAAACCATTTAATAGAATCTTATCTGGAGAGACTTACCCTAAACAGAGGGAGCATACAGTCAGGGAGGAACAGATAGTTTAAGTAAGAACAAAATTCTTACCTGGCTGCAGGTTATGATCTGTTCATCCTGATCTGATGATTCTCAAGCGTTTTGGGTAAAATCCGCCAACCTGTGCCCACCCAGGGACGCAGTGATTGGAAAAAGAAACATGCCACCATCGCTAGCAAACAAACACCACTATTGCCCCATACCACGGGACCAGATCTCCAGAGCATTAGTGGAACATGATCTTGGGAATAGACTGAGCTCTGACTCCTACCATGAAAACAGAGTCCAGGTCAGACGCCTTGTTGTAAAACTTTCAAGCAAAACTTAGGGAGTCTTATTGCTGATGTGCAGAATTAACCCTGCTTCTGCTACAATTGTCTTATACAATTGAATAAGTGATGAGACTATTTCATGAGATTATCATAGCAGAAGAATGTTCTTGGACCATTAGATCCATCAACCTGCCCTGCACATATGCTCCTCTTAAGGGATATTGCTCAAATTGTCTTGAATTTCCACATCCGAACCCTGGTGAAAATGTCTTTGTTTATAGTTATTGAATATTTTTGTAGCAAACTCATCAACCTTTAATCCTTGCCTTATTTTGGGACAATGTCACACAATGTATGCCAGATCCTCATACTGCATTTCAATGAGAACTGCCAAAAAGCAAGAAGAACACAAATTGTAATAGCTGTGAGCAGCTCTTGTGGATGATTCGTGTGGATCCCTTACTCTGTTGTTCCCCTCTCGTGGACTGCAAAATGTATTTGTTTGTGTCTAGAAGACAGTCTTGTGAGATGCACTGCCTGCTGGAGAGCACTAATGTGATTGGAAAAAGAAACAAGCGACCATTGCCAGCAAACAAACGCCACTATTGCCCCATACCAGGGACCAGATGTTCAGTGCATTAGTGGAACATGATTTTGTGAACAGGTTTAGCTCTGCCTCCTACCATGAAATCTGAGTCCAGTTCAATAGTCTTGTTGTAAAACATTCTAACACAAATTAGGGAGTCTCATTGCTTATTTTCAGAATTAACGCTGCTTCTACTACATTTCTCTTACACTATCAAATACGTGTTGAGACTATTTCATGAGTCTAACTTAGCAAAGGCAAGTACCGGGATCATTGGTTCCATCAGTCTGCCCTGAATGTAGGTTCCCTCATGGGATTTTGCTCAAGTTGCCTTGTATTTCCATATCCAACACCTGGAGCAATTTTCTTTGGTTATAGTTATCGTATATATCGGTAGCAAACTCATTCTCTTAATCTTTTACCTTATTTTGGGACAATCTAAAACATTGTATGCCAGATCCTAATACAACATTTCAATGACAACTCTCAATGAGCAAGAAAAATACAAATTGTAGTAGCTTTTAGCAGCTGTTGTGGATGATTCAAATGAAATCCGTATGCTGTTGTCACCTTCTTGTGGACTGCAAAATGGGTTTGTTTTGATTAAATCAAAAGTCGAAATTGAGAACAAGATGGCAGCCCCCACAAACTTCAAGAAAAAAATGGCTGGTCCCTTATACTACAAAGGTTTTACATAGACGGAACACTGCGCATGTCACAATGGAGAAGCTGCAGCCAGAGGCAATGACATCATAAAGGAGCCCTGTTTTTATCTGAGGGCTGCCATGACAGTTTGACAGTTTGACTGTCAAGGATTGAGGATTAGCTAGGATTTAATCCATCCTGTGCAGTCTGTTTGACCGCATTGTCTCCCGCGGGTATGACGGCACCTAAAAAAGAGTGAGTAGGTGTACCTGAAAGACAGTCTTGTGAGATGAAAAGCCTGCTTGAGAGCACTAAAATGATTGGAAAAATAGACAAGGAACCATTGCTAGCAAAGAAATGCAACTATTGCCCCATAATAGGGGACCAGATCTTCAGTGCATTAGTGGAAAATAGACATGGATATAAACTTAGCTCTGTGCCCTACCATGGAAATAATTTTTTGTATAGAAAGGTTGCACACCAGTCTCAATTCTTTTCAGCAAAAACTTTATTGAGTAACATGAAAAATATCCGGTTTCATTAAAAATTGATTCAATATATTTCCATTTTATATGTATCTCTAGATTCGTATACTCTGGTACGTTTCGGTCCCTAAATGGACCTTTTTCAACCGAATCTCTAAAATAATAAAAACAATAACAACGGATTGTTATTATACACAACAATACTACAAATATACCGCTGTTAATAACACACATTTAAAAACATCATTACTCACATAACAGGTTTTTATATTTCTTATTCATCTCTTTGTTATTTTACAACACCTATAAAAATACAATGACTAAAAGGTAAATATTCACATTGAAAAAGAAGGCTATTAAACATGAACAGGATACAAATTATCTCTTGGAGCTCTGCATGACAGATCATAGTCCTCCAATATAGCTGATATCTACCATGTTATTAGAATTACTTTTCCAATATACAGTATTATACATCAATCAAAAAAACATCTATGAATGTGTCCCACAATACCAACATTACCTATACAATTTCAATCTCGTCTTAGATCCCATATTAATTGATTAACACGGTATGTATAAAAATACGTCCAGCATAGGGAAAAGATAAGGGACAGTTAACAAAATATCCCATATAGAAGGTCAATTCCCTATTTTAAGTCTAATTTATAGGTGGGTGCATCAGTTATCTATTTCAAATACCGTGATTACATTCGCGGTTACCCGCAATAGACGCTGGAAATTGGTTTTAAATCAAAAGCTCCCCACGTCTTACCTGCGCTGCATTGTTCTGTTCTTTGAATGAAACCGGAACTCCGGACTGGTAAATCGCGCGAGTTTTTATAAAGCCCGCGCATGCGCATTCACATGCCACCAGTTAACATGGAGTATCAAAAGCTCCAGTATGTAAGGCGCATGCGTCATCCACGTCATCCGAGGTCTATGTAAGGATCATTCACTGGTACGGAGCACCATTTAGATCATACAGTAACGGTGCCTGGGATCTATATAAGCAATTTAGACTCAATTAAATAATAGTGATCATAAAACCTCAGATCCTCTAAAATAATCTATTTAATGTTAGAATGACCCTGCATAAGATATATAGGTTTCAATCACCATTATATGAGTACCAGGATCAATTCTGTTCTAATAGCACCTCCATCTAAAATAGATGCAGTAATGACCTGACTAATCATATTGTCCCCTGCTGGAAAGGATAATTTTCCATATAAGTGATACTACTAAACATATTACATCATATCATTCTATCAAATTATCCCATTGGGAATAATTATAGTACCCATACCATATCATAATAAAATTAATATAAGATTGTGAGAGACATTCACAGACGTATACATATCATGTAGGAGCCATAGCATATATCAAACCCAATTCCGTCCATATCAGAATATGGCGCAAAAAAAGTAAATATTACATATAGCATAAGATGTTATTCCTCAATAACACTGTAATGTAGTTATTATTATATACAATTATGGGGAAAAAAACTTTTTGTTTCTATCTGTAATTAGGGCATCACATGGTTGCTAACCATACTTTAATTGGAAATTTTTTTTAGAGATTAATACAGAAATCGAATTCCCTAATGAGGCCCTTAGGGGTTAGTGTCTCCAGATGGTGGATCCAAAAGGATTCTCTTTGTTTTAGCAATTGAACTCTATCTCCTCCTCGCCGTGGTATCTGTATGGAATCGATAACCTGGTATCTAAGTTGTGAGACATTATGGTTCTTTTCTATGAAGTGTGCTGGAATTGGCAAAAGTAGCTCCTTCCTCCTAATAGTAGATTTGTGTTTGGAGATGCGGTCCCGCACACGCTGGGTGGTCTCCCCAACGTATGCGAGACCGCACGGACACTTAATTATGTATACCACAAAGCGAGATTCACATGTAAAAAACTGTCTAATCCTAATCCTTTTACCCGTTTGTGGATGGGTCAAGAGTTCTCCCTTAATGACATTCGAACATTGACCACAACCAAGACATGGGTAAGTACCTGTTTTTTGGGATTGTAGAAAAGTCTGTCTAGGAATTTTCGTAAGGCTACCCACGTCTGCTCGAACTACCTTATCCCGTAGGTTTAATGATCTTTTATAGCAGCTAATTGGAGGGGAACAAAATTCCTCAATATTTGGGTAAGCTTGGTGTAACAATGACCAATTTTTGCGGACAGCTCCTTGTATTTTTTGTACAAAGGGGTGGTATGTAGTGACACATGCCATATGTTTAGGATTCCTATCCTTTACTCTTTTAATGCTACCTGTTTCCTTTCTAAGGACTTTCTCACCCTCCAATAGGGAGTCCGGATATCCTCTCTGCTGAAATCTGTCAGACATCTCTCCTATCCGGATATCACGTAGATCCCTGTCTGAGACAATCCTGTTCACTCTCTTAAACTGAGACCTAGGAAGGGCCTTTTTAATGGATTTAGGATGATTGCTGCGATACTCCAAAAGGCTGTTGCGATCCGTAGGTTTCTGGTAAAGATCAAAATGCAACATACCTCTAGAGTCCTTCTTAACTGAAGTGTCCAAAAAATTAACCTCAGTATCACTGAAGTTAATAGTAAAACCCAATATATGGGAAAAGTAATTCTAATAACATGGTAGATATCAGCTATATTGGAGGACTATGATCTGTCATGCAGAGCTCCAAGAGATAATTTGTACCCTGTTCATGTTTAATAGCCTTCTTTTTCAATGTGAATAATTACCTTTTTGTCATTGTATTTTTATAGGTGTTGTAAAATAACAAAGAGATGAATAAGAAATATAAAAACCTGTTATGTGAGTAATGATGTTTTTAAATGTGTGTTATTAACAGCGGTATATTTGTAGTATTGTTGTGTATACTAACAATCCGTTGTTATTGTTTTTATTATTTTAGAGATTCGGTTGAAAAAGGTCCATTTAGGGACCGAAACGTACCAGAGTATTCGAATCTAGAGATACATATAAAATGGAAATATATTGATTCAATTTTTAATGAAACTGGATATTTTTCATGTTACTCAATAAAGTTTTTGCTGAAAAGAATTAATTGAGACTGGTGTGCAACCTTTCTATACAAAAATCCATTATTAATTTTTTGGTTTGCACCCAATTATACACCGGATAGAGTGCCAAAGACGATCTTTCTCTACAAACTACCATGGAAATAGAGTCCAGCTCAGAGGCTTTGTTGTAAAGCTTTCAGGCAAAATTTTGGGAGACTGATTGCTGGTTTGCAGAATTAACGCTACTTCTACTACAATTCATTAACGCAAACAAATAAGAGTTGAGAGTATTCCATGAGATAAACTCTCGAGAAGCATATACCTTGACCATTGGTTCCATCAGTCTGCCCAACATGTAGACTTATCTCAAATTATTTTACTCATGTTGCCTTGAATTTCTTTAAACATGTGTTTTTATTGAGAAAAGCAGATGTGACATACAGCACAAGAAAGGGTTGCAGAGAACAGTGCAACAGCACACAATAACAGTAGTAACAATAAACTACATAAGAAATGTAGTGCAAACACTGGTACAACTGTGTAATAGGATACAATCAAGAAATACAAAAGCAAATAGCAATAAATCATATATATATGGAGCAAATAAGAAAGAGCAAACTGTGATAGAATGGCGTTTAAAAGCATATAACAAGGGAGGCTATATGTTTAAGTCTTAAAAGGAAGGTCATATAACCAAACCAGTTAATTATGTTTAATTAAGCAGTTGTATCTGTACTGTATTGAGATGTCAATGACGGTTCCCACAGTTCTCGCTTTTTAATGCAGGCACGAGGAGAATCAATTAGCCTTAGTTCACATGCACAGTTGAAATTGACTTTGTTGATTACTTCAGATAGCGACAGAATTTGAGAAGACTTCCAAAGTCGGGCACTAGTGGTTCGTGCTGCAATCAGAACATGGAAAATGATAGTCCCTAGGGAGGGTGGGAGATCTAGGAGGCCTATATCTAAAACTGCTAACTCTGGGGAAGGTTTACATGAGAAACCAGTAATTGCAGAAATTAGGCGAAAAACTGACATCCAAAAGCGCTGGATAAATGGACATCCCCACCAGACGTGGAGCAGTGTACCTTGTTGTCCACACTGTTTCCAACAGAGGATATTAAATGTGTAATTTTTGTGCGGGCATGTTGGACCTTGACTCTTCTAGCAAGAATTGTCGAGGGCCTATCACCTTGGAGATAGAATTGCCATCTTACTCTAGCCAGATTTTTTTCATATCTTTGAAGATAAAGAATACGTAGGTCATTTTGCAGTTTTGCAAGGGATTTTTGGTTGTCTATGGAGGGGTTTAGTTTTAGGGCTGAATCTGCCAGCTTGATTTTATTTAGGAGATCATTTAGAGTTAGACAGTGTTCTTTCTTTTGCAAGCTAATTGAATAAATACTCCTCTGAGGAGGCCTTATGCGCGCACCATACTGTGGTTGGCGAGGGGACTGAAGTACCATTAGTGGAGAAATATTCATCCAAATGTTTCCATATGTAGGAGACATTGGAGGGGGATTTAAGCAGAAAATTATTAATATGCCACAGACGAGGCTGGGAGGGCAGAAGGGAGGTTTCAATGAACAGGTCGACTGGTGCGTGGTCAGACCACGTAATACAACCAATGGTCGAGGAGAAAACCTGGGGCAGTGTAGTTTTGTCAACAAGAAAAAAATCAATTCGGGAGTGGACCGAACAGGGATGGGAGAAAAACGTATAGTCCCTCTCAGTAGTATGAAGGTCTCTCCATATATCATGGAGGTCTTCTTCAAGTAGGAAAGTTGCAAGGTCTGGGGCGAGTATTGTTCGGGGTCTGGATCTGTCAATAGCATTATTGACTACGACATTAAAGTCGCCACAGACAATCAAACCCCCTCTCCGCGCTTCCTTAGCTATCGAAATGGCCTTTCTGATAAAGGAGATTTGATTATTATTGGGAGCATACAATACTGTAAGGGTGTATGGTTTAGAATTAATCTCACAAAGGAGAATGATATAGCGACCAGAGGGGTCAGAAATAACTTGGATAAGTTGGAAGGCTACTGACTTTTTGACCATGATGGCCACACCAGCTTTCTTTTTTGAAGAGTGAGCTTGGAAGATATGAGGGAATCTGTGGGCATCTGTGGCCAGTAAATGCGTCTCTTGGAGACAAATTATATCAGAGTTTGATTTTATGGCGTCTTTCCACATCAATGAGCGCTTGAAAGGGGAGTTTAACCCCTTGACTTTGTAGGTAAGTATTTTTAAAGCCATAGGGGCGGAGAAGGAGAACCACAAGGGCCGGTTAGATCACATAAACACCAAGACAATCTGATTGATATCCTGGAAGGAAAAATACATCTGTACCAGTAATAGACAAATGTAACAACATAACAATACAACATAACAAGAGAACATGACAAATGCATCAGATTATCCCTTAGGAGAAGGGAAGACATTGAGGCAGTCCTGCCTACCAACCAGGAGAAAAAAAGGGCATTAAGATGGTGTTCTGGACCAAGGAAGGACGATCCCATCATAGAGCCCCCAACATATGGGAACAGGAACAGACCGAGGGTTTTGGCAGAAAAGTCAGAGTCCGGAAGTCGAACGAAGGCGAGAGGTTTTCTCAGACCACAGAGGCGTGATCATCTCGGGTCTCGTTTGTTTCTTTCGGACTGGGCTGGAGTCATCTGTGGGAAGTAAGTTCCAGTGCCGTAGGGTGGAGCATGCCTCCTCTGGGGAGACACAGGTGATTTGAGATCCCTCTTTGTTGATTAATAGCTTCACAGGGAATCCCCATCTGTAAGAGCTTCCTTTCTCTCTAAGGATTTTTGTATAAGGTTGAAACTCTCTCCATTGTAGCATAGTAGCTGCCGAAAGATCTGGAAACAGGGTGATAGGTTGGAACCTGTCTGGTAACGAATCCACCTTGCGTAGGGCTCGCAGAAAATCCTCTTTAATATGATAGAAATGGATCCGCGCTATAGTGTCCCTAGGTACCTGAGGAGGGAGATTCCTTGGTTTAGGAATCCGATGAATTCTGTCTATGATTAGCTCATGTGTCGCACAGTGTGGGAGCACCAGCACCATCATGTCGGTCAGAAATGCGTTAAGCTGATCAGGTGTTATGGACTCCGGTATGCTTCTAATGCGTACGTTATTGCGTCTCGATCTGTCCTCTAGATCAAGGACTTTGCTGGAGAGTCGCTGCACCTCTTCTTCCAAAGCATTATTGGCGTCTATCAGAGAATTATGAGAGGTCGCAAACTCGGCCATTTTCATCTCAATATGCTCGGTTCTAGATGCCAAACACTGAATGTCCTGTTTAAGGTCTGAGATCATTTCTTTGATGTCAGTTTGAAGTGTGGAGCGAAAAGAGGAGAAGAGACGATGTAAAGTGGAAGTTGTTAGAGGTTGAGAGTCCATGTCATCTTGGTTATCTAGATCCACTGAGTCCGCTCTGAGGAGATGGACGGAGGTGCTGAGGAAAATTGTAGACCTTTCTTAGTCCTTGTTTCAGTACCAGAGGCGGGACCAAAGAAATCCGGGAGTTTAGAGGGTTGCGATTTGGGGGTTTTCTTAGAGGTGCCACCCATATTTCAGTGAAGTTTAAGAAGGAGAAAAGTCTCTGACAGGAGAGGTACATTGGAGGAAGGGACACGTACCCCTCTGAGAGAAGTTGCTGTTCTTTATTGCAAGCAGTATGGGCTGCACGTAGTGGGTGTAAACCGCTTTATGGATTCAACAGCTTATGCTGCGCAGGGTAGGAGTGTTAATATGAAAAGCAGTATAGCGAGCAACCTCTGTATAGAATCAGTTGAGGTAAAAGCAGTATATCTTCACACAGGTGTTCAATTGTGTAAAAGGAATTAAGGTATTTTGGTGATAGTGTGGTGTCCAATCTTAGGGGCAGTAGAGAAGCAGCAGATTGGATAGTACTGTACTCAGAATCTCAGATTATAGGTTTTGCAAATTGCTCAGAGTAGCACCAAATGCCTCAGGGCTTCGGTTGTGGTCTGCAGGGGTGCTAGAGTGGGGGCAGTTACTGTACTTCGAGTTGTGAAGGGTACAGAGTCACAGGGACTCCTGTAATCTGATTGTGCTGCTGGCAGTGAGGATAAAATGGCCCCAGTTCCTGCCAATGTGTGTATTAGTACAGGGGGTGAATTTGCATAAGCTACACACCATTAAACTATTTACATATCAAAGGAAAGCTCTGGGCCTTATCACAGCAGAGGAGTGTGAGCTGTTTTCACTGGCACTGGGTGTGCTTGCAGGAGCCACTGAGCAGATAGAGCAGGTGCCAGACAGATGACTCAGTGCTCAGGGAATTACGGCGTCGGAGCTTCTCAGGGGCGGTGCTTCACTCAGCTGCGATCTCGGGCACAGCTGAGCTGAGCTGCAGAGCCGAGTCAGGCAGCCGCGGGGGTAGAGGAGAGTGGTTATAGGTAAGAATCCTCTTCAGACGGGCCGCCCGTGCTGCTGGGATAGTGGGGAGGAAAAATGGCGCTTGCTCCCGCCACGAGACTTACCGCCACTTAGCTGCTACCTTAAGTCTCGGAACCGAACTGGGTTTACGTCCAAAGGGCACTCTGCTTCTAGGAAGGAGCTGAGGGTGCTTTCCAACGGGTCTTGCTGTCCTTAGGGCTTATTTGAGCTGACAATTAGGGGACTTCTCAGGAGAGGTCCTTCACTGCATCCGATCACATCTCCTGCCTAGGCCACGCCTCCCCCGCCACCTCTCCCCCCGTTGCCTTGAATTTCCACATCCAACCCCTTGTTCATTCTTTTTTTGGTTACAGGGACCAACTATTTTCGTAGCAAACTCCTTGTGTCTTAACCCTTGCCTTATATTAGAGCAATCTTACACATTGTATGCCAGATCCTAAAACTGCATTTCATTGAGAACCATCAAAAAGCGAGAAAAATACAGAAGCTTGTTCTTGGACCATTAGATCCATTGCAATAGCTATCATCAGTTCTTGAGGATAATTCATGTGGATTCCGTACACTGTTTCCCCTTCTAGTGGACTGCAAAATGTATTTACTGTGATAAAATCAAAAGTTCCAATTAAAAACAAGATGACTGCCACCTACAGACTTCAAGAACAAAATGGCTGGCCTCTGAAACTACAATGGTTTTACATAGACGGAACACTGCGCATGTCACAATGGAGCACTCTGCAGCCAGAGGCAATGACATCATAAAGGAGCCCTGTTTTTCTCTGGGGGCTGCCATGACAGTTTTACAGAACAGTCAAGGATTGAGCTTTAGATAGCAGTTAATCCATCCTGTGCAGGGAGTTTGATCGCACTGTCTCCCCTGGGTAAAAGGGCACATAAGAAAGGGTTAGGAGGTGTGCCTAAAAGACAGTCTTGTGAGAGTTAAAGCCTGCTGAAGAGCACTAAAGAGATTGGAAAGAGAGACAAGCCACCATTGCTAGCAAACAAACACCACTATTGCCCCATACCACGGGACCAGATCTCCAGAGCATTAGTGGAACATGATCTTGGGAATAGACTTAGCTCTGACTCCTACCATGGAAACAGAGTCCAGGTCAGAAGCCTTGTTGTAAAACTTTCAAGCACAACTTAGGGAGTCTCATTGCTGATGTGCAGAATTAACGCTGCTTCTGCTACAATTGTCTTATCCAATTGAATAAGTGATGAGACTATTTCATGAGATTATCATAGCAGAAGCATGTTCTTGGACCATTAAATCCATCAACCTGCCCTGCACATATGCTCCTCTTAAGGGATATTGCTCAAATTGCCTTGAATTTCCACATCCGAACCCTGGTGAAAATTTCTTTGGTTATAGTTATCGAATATTTTTGTAGCAAACTCATCGACCTTTAATCCTTGCCTTATTTTGGGACAATGTCACACAATGTATGCCAGATCCTCATACTGCATTTCAATGAGAACTGCCAAAAAGCAAGAGGAACACAAATTGTAATAGCTGTGTGCAGCTCTTGTGGATGATTCGTGTGGATCCTTTACTCTGTTGTTCCCCTTTCGTAGACTGCAAAATGTATTTGTTTGTGTCTACAGTAGAAGACAGTCTTGTGAGATGCAGTGCTTGCTGGCGAGCACTTATGTGATTGGAAAAAGAGACAAGCGACCATCGCCGACAAACAAACACCACTATTGCCCCATACCAGGGACCAAATGTTCTGTGCATTAGTGGAACATGATTTTGTGAACAGATTTAGCTCTGCCTCCTACCATGAAAACTGAGTCCAGTTCACTTGTCTTGTTGTAAAACATTCTAGCACAACTTAGGGAGTCTCATTGCTTGTTTTCAGAATTAACGCTGCTTCTACTACATTTCCCTTACACTATCAAATACGTGTTGAGACTATTTCATGAGACTAACTTAGCAAAAGCTAGTACCGGGACCATTGGTTCCATCAGTCTGCCCTGAATGTAGGTTCCCTCAAGGGATTTTGCTCAAGTTGCCTTGTATTTCCATATCCAACACCTGGAGCAATTTTCTTTGGTTATAGTTATCGTATATATCGGTAGCAAACTCATTCTCTTAATCTTTTGCCTTATTTTGGGACAATCTAAAACATTGTATGCCAGATCCTAATACAACATTTCAATGAGAACTCTCAAAGAGCAAGAAAAATACAAATTGTAGTAGCTTTTAGCAGCTCTTGTGGATGATTCAAATGAAATCCGTATGCTGTTGTCGCCTTCTTGTGAACTGCAAAATGGGTTTGCTTTGATGAAATCAAAAGTCGAAATTGAGAACAAGATGGCAGCCCCCACAAACTTCAAGAACAAAATGGCTGGTCCCTTATACTACAAAGATTTAACATACAGTAGATGTAACACTGCACATGTCACAATGGAGCACTCTGAAGCCAGCTGCATTTACATCATAAAGGAGCCCAGTTTTTTTTTTTTTTTGGCATTTCACAACTTTTATTAGAAACAAG
This sequence comes from Phyllomedusa bahiana, assembly GCA_025379985.1. Classification (NCBI taxonomy): domain Eukaryota; kingdom Metazoa; phylum Chordata; class Amphibia; order Anura; family Hylidae; genus Phyllomedusa; species Phyllomedusa bahiana. Next base: position 255 of record JAODAL010022171.1, on the reverse strand, counting down.
GCGATACAAAGAATATCAAATTTAAGAACAGTGCGTGTACACAGTTAAGTAACAGTGCAAAACATTGTGCAACATACTGGGTCACCAGCAAAGAAAGGAATAGAAAATAAAACATAATCTCGCTGATAAATATTTTAGGAGAAAAGTTGACAGGTACCGCAGTTTAAATAAATAAGCAGCTATAAAGGCAGCAGGTGGTGCAGCACTCGTGAGCTTGTAAACTCGAGATAAAACACAGAAAAGAAAAGAAAAAAA
>JAODAL010022170.1:0-65344 GCA_025379985.1 Phyllomedusa bahiana | reverse complement strand
GGGGCACTACCTGGCTAACAGAGGGGGGGCACTCCCGGGCTAACAGAGGGGGCACTACTAGCTAACAGAGGGGGCACTACCTGGCAAAGGGGGGGCACTACTGGCAACAGAGGGGACATCTACCTGGCAACAGAGGGGACATCTACCTGGCAACAGAGGGGGCACTACCTGGCAACAAAGGGGCACTACCTGGCTAACAGATGGGGGCACTACCTGGCTAACAGGAGGGGGCACTACCTGGCAACAGAGGGGGCACTACCTGGCAACAGAGGGGGCATCTACCTGGCAACAGAGGGGACATCTACCTGGCAACAGAGGGGACATCTACTGGCAACAGAGGGGGCACTACCTGGCTAACAGATGGGGGCACTACCTGGCTAAAAGAGGGGGCACTACCTGGCAACAGAGGGGGCACTACCTGGCAACAGAGGGGGCACTACCTGGCAACAGAGGGGACACTACCTGGCTAACAGATGGGGGCACTACCTGGCTAACAGATGGGGGCACTACCTGGCTAACAGAGGGGGCACTACCTGGCAACAGAGGGGGCACTACCTGGCACCAGAGGGGGCACTACCTGGCAAACAGATGGGGGCACTACCTGGCAACAGAGGGGACATCTACCTGGCAACATAGGGGACATCTACCTGGCAACAGAGGGGACATATACCTGGCAAACAATGGGGACATCTACCTGGCAAACAGATGGGGCACTACCTGGCAAAAAGATGGGGGCACCTACATGGCTAACAATGGGGGCACCTACCTGGCTAACAATGGGGGGCACCTACCTGGCTAACAATGGGGGGCACTACCTGGCTAACAAAGGGGGGCATCTACCTGGCTACAAATTTGGCTCTACCTGGCTACAGAGGGGGCATTCTACTTGGCTACAATGGGGCAATCTACGGCCTGTAAGGGCAGCAGTACCTGGTTATGGGGGGCTACTATCTGGCTATTAAGGGCATTACCTGGCTTTCTTCCAAAGCCGTTATGCAATTAGGTGGAGTGGGGGGTGTGGCTTTTTTGAAGGGGCGTGGCATACCAACAAGATGGGCGTGTCCATGCAAATTTTTGCCGCGGCGCGCATAGCGCGCCGCCCACTAATTTCTCCTGCTTTTTCATTTTCGAAAGTTGCCAACTATGCTGTTATGAGATGTGTAACTAGCAGCAGGTGAGCTACCCCACACTACAGCAGAGAAACTGAACTCTCATCACACATGTGAGGCAGAAATCCTATTTCCTGGACTGTGTGAACCTCAATGCATGTCTGCAGTACTTCAGTAAACTGCAAGTGTTTATAACTCTGCACTTGGATGTGTTTTTCTGCCACATCATCCTGCACCTATCTGCCCTGGGATGATCAGCCCTAGTTGGGGAGAGGGCTAATCACCAGGCACTATTACCACCATTATATCTCCCAGGGATCTCCATGAGTGCCAGGCCAATCTCTGGCCGACAACCCCCCAACTGGCGTCCCAATCTTTTTCAATCAATCCAACGTTGCCAAGCTGCCGTCGCGCCTGGCTGGGCCGGCCCAGCCCTCGGACCCCCGTGTACTATTACTGAGGCCGGCCGGGGCGGTACAAGTGCAGTGGCAGCAGGGCGGCTTGTTTTAACATAGTATGTAAAGTTAGTGTGTGTATGTTTGTACCGTGTATGAATGTGTATATGTGAGGATATTTATATACTGTGCATGGATGTTTATACAGTGTGTATGGATGTGTGTGTGTGTATACTATGTGTGCATGGATGTATGTATATACTATGTGTGTATGAATGTGTGTGTATATACTATGTGCATGGATGTGTATGTATATACTATGTGTGCATGAATTTATGTGTATATACTATGTGCATGGATGTGTGTGTATATACTATGTGTGCATGAATGTGTGTATATACTATGTGTGTATGAATGTGTGTGTATATAATATGTGTGAATTGATGTGTGTATATACTATGTGTGCATGGATGTGTGTATATACTATGTGTGCATGGATGTGTGTATATATACTATGTGTGCATGGATGTGTGTATATACTATGTGTGCATGGATGTGTGTATGTACTATGTGTGCATGAATGTGTGTGTATATACTATGTGTGCATGGATGTGTGTATATACTATGTGTGCATGGATGTGTGTATATACTATGTGTGCATGGATGTGTATATACTGTGCATGGATCTGTGTATATACTGTATATATATATGCTGTTTATGTCTATATACTTTGAGTGTATATATTGAATGTATGTGTATATACTGCATGTATAAGTATACTGTGTATGTAAATACTGATTGTGTATATAGCATGTGTATATACTGTTTGTGTGTGCAGCGTGTATACATTGTGTGTATAAAGTGTGTGTAGCACGTGTGTATATATTTTGTATGTAGTGTGTGTATACATGGTGTATACCTAGCCTAAATTATAAAAATTGTCAAACTGCAAATTCATATACAGATGGATAGATACATCTGAGATATAGATATGAGATAGATTGAGATATACAGATGAGATAGATAGATAGATAGATAGATAGATAGATAGATAGGAGATAGATAGATAGATAGATAGATAGATAGATAGATAGATATGGGATAGATAGACTGATAGATAGATATGAGATGATAGATAGATAGATAGATAGATAGATAGATAGATAGATAGATAGATAGATAGATAGATAGATAGATATGGGATAGATAGACTGATAGATAGATATGAGATGATAGATAGATAGATAGATAGATAGATAGATAGATAGATAGACATGAGATAGATAGATAGAAAGATAGATAGGAGATAGATAGATAGATAGATAGATAGATAGATAGATATGAGATGGAAAGATAGATAAATAGATAGATAGATAGATATGAGCTAGATAGATATGAGATAGATAGACATGAGATAGATAGATAGATAGATAGATAGATAGATAGATAGATAGATAGATAGATAGATAGATAGATAGATAGATAGATATGAGATAGATAGACATGAGATAGATAGATAGATAGATATGTAGATAGATATGTAGATAGATAGATAGATAGATAGATAGATAGATAGATAGATAGGAGATAGATAGATAGATATGAGATAGATAGATAGGAGATAGATGGATAGATAGGAGATAGATAGATAGATAGATAGATAGATAGATAGATAGATAGATAGATAGATAGATAGATAGGAGATAGATATGAGATAGATAGATAGGAGATAGATAGATATGAGATAGATAGATATGAGATAGATAGATAGGAGATAGATAGATATGAGATAGATAGATAGGAGATAGATAGATATGAGATAGATAGATAGATAGATAGGAGATAGATAGATAGATATGAGATAGATAGATAGATAGATAGGAGATAGATAGATAGATAGATATGAGATAGATAGATATGAGATAGATATATGAGATAGATAGATATGAGATAGATATATGAGATAGATAGATAGATATGAGATAGATAGATATGAGATAGATAGATAGATAGATAGATAGATATGAGATAAATAGGAGATAGATAGATAGAAGATAGATAAGAGATAGATAGATCGATATGATATAGATAGATAGATAGATAGATAGATAGATAGATAGATAGGAGATAGATAGATAGATAGATAGATAGATAGATAGATAGATAGATAGGAGATAGATATGAGATAGATAGGAGATAGATAGATAGGAGATAGATAGATAGATAGATAGGAGATAGAGAAATATGAAATAAATTGATATGAGAGAGATTTTTAGAAGATAAATAGGAGATTAAGATGACATTGATATGACATAGGTAGATAGATTGATAGATAAATAAGATGTGATATGTCTGTGCTGTTGAAAGGCTGTATCTGGGCAGTGGGCTAGGGTGGGCCGAGGCTGCAGCTTCTTCTTCCTGCGCTGGTACCTGGTCCAGGCACAGTTGGGTGACACCAGGACATTATTGGTGTCCCTGGAGGAGATGTCTTTGGTTACGTGGGTACCATACTAGATGTCCCGGAGGCCATCCATATCCCAGGAGCAGGTAAGGGAACACACTATTTGCTTACATTATACTTTAGTCAGGTAAGGGGAGGGGGGGGGGGGGCATAATTTTTGTTTTTAATGCTTTTCTTTGCTGTCCGGTTTTCTTCCTGCAGAATTTTCTTCCAACTTTTTAGTCACAGAAACTTCTGCAGGATGTATGGCTTATTCAGAGTGTAATAGGTCACTAGAATGACAATATACTGCAGTGCACAAGTGCTATAGTATATTGTTCCAGTGATCATTTTTATAAGTACCCGATAGAGAAAAAATTAAATCACAAGGTAATCTAGAAAAAAAGCCCCCACCACCACTCTACGATTTTATTTTTTTTGTGGGACAGCAAGGGGACCCAGACAATTTGGTTGTATGGGGCCCTGAAATTCCTGATGGCAGTCCTGCTCATGTCTGTAGTTCCTGTGCCTGTTGCTTCTACAAATTGTATTCTACTGCTGTCAACAGTAAGATTTACAAGTCTTACGACAAATTTATTTTGAAATATACACCTGTATGACTTTGATGTGCACTGCATACACTTCTTACTTCTCCTCCTTGTAGTCCTCCAAATCTTTATTTTTTAAATGCATCCACCTGTACTACCACCAAATGTACTAGGTCCTGTTATCCTGAACCTCTATGTTCCTCACTGCCATGTTCTTGCTGACACCCATGGTATTGCCATCTAATCTAGTCGAACCAGAACCTCGCTGTTCCCCATTGCCTAATCTTGGTGAACCGGAACCTCCATGTTCCCCATTGGCATGTTCTCGCTGCCACCAATGGCAGGTGAAAAAAAGGCCTGTATTTGGTAAAGCATACATATTTTTTAATAACATGCATTTTGAAAATTTCTTACGTTACTGTAGTTGACCCTTCCAGCTGTACCTGCTGTGATGAGAATACCCCTTTAACCACGCTACCTCAGCAATGACTCAGATGCAGTTTTGCAAGGCTCTCCCTTCTACAGCTAGAATTTTCCAGTTCACTACACCAAGGCAGCAACAATTCCCTCAACTTAGATCACAATTTGTTCATGACTCTCTAGGCTTTGTTCAACAATGGTAAGATAACAGCTTTTACAGTGTCCCCACTGCAAAGTGTGCATCCAGCTCAATGCAATGGACATGCCGCATCGGCCTCTCAACCCACCAACAGTTCCTCAATCGAAGCAGCTGTCCATGTTCTTTAAAAATGTAAAAATTCTAAATCTTTGAAACAAATTCCCCTCTAGTTCTGTCTCAAAAATTGATAGAATCACATGTCCCAACCTGGCGCTAGAGCCACAAGGGACATAACCTGGACTCTGACCTATGAGTTATTACAGATAAAAAATACATAGTGCATACCGATAAATAGCGCTTCACCTGTCCCAGGCTCCACCTGAAAGCTTTTTTAACATCTTTATTTTTCAAGCTATAGATGAGTGGATTTAACATCGGGACTGCAGCTGAGTTAAAAAGAGCAAAATATTTTTTAGATTCTAAAGTGTTACTTAAGTTTGGTGTCAGATATTGTCCACAAAGGGTTGCGTAGAGCAGGATGAAGGCTGTCAGATGAGAGGAGCACGTGTAGAAGGCCTTGCGTCTACCGGTACCACATCGTATCTTCAATATGGTGTTAATTATAAAAATGTAGGGAATAAACGTGAGAAGGAAAGGAGTCAGGCTAAAAAGTATCAACCCTTCTAGGAAGAACAACTTTTCTAACAAAGAAGTGTCATTACAGGAAATTCTCATCATTGGAAAAATGTCACAGAAAAAGTGGTTAATTTCCATGGAAAAAAAAGCAGGAGAAGCTATAGAAGATCCCAAAGGGTGGAAGGACTTGCAAAAATCCCAACACCCAACAGGCAGAAGCCAATAGACTGCAAGTTCTAGTGTTCATAACCATGTGATAACGTAAAGGGTTACAGATGGCCACATAGCGGTCGTAGCTCATGGCTGCCAATATGAGTAGTTCATGACCCGTCAAAGACCCGTATACATACATCTGTATCATGCAGGGAATATAAGAAACAGCCTTGTCCCGGGTGACAAAACTCGATAAGATCTTGTGTAGAGTGACAGTGGAGTAAGACATATCTACTATAGACAAGTTACCCAGAAAAAAATACATAGGAGTATGGAGACGATGGTCAAAACAAACCAGGAAGAGAAGGGTCAGGTTACCACTAAGGGTAATTAAATAAATAAAGAGAACAAGGAGGAATATCGGAACTTGAAGCTCTGGACATCTGTGATCCCATTTATGATGAAGTATCTGATATCGTCTGGTTAGGAAGCATCTTCTTCTCCAAGATCTGCAAGAAATGTCATAGAAAGAACCTAAAAAATAGTATGGAATTTGTAGAGGACCGAGTTGCAAAATCCATAACAAGTCCCCACCTGTGACGTGTCATTTATGAAATCTGTGTCTATCCAAGTCTATCTATCTATCTCATATCTATCTATCTCATATCTATCTATCTATCCAGAGGTATAACTTGAAGCTCTTGGACCTCAATGCAAAAAGTTAAATAGGGCCCCCCAACTATGATGTGCTAATTATAATACTGGTGTCTTCTTACGTGTCAGGAGGGCTTTTGGGCCCCCTCAGTGTGAAGGACTCATTAGCGACTGCTACCTCTGCATCTATCTATCTATTTTTCTATCTGTCTGTCTGACTGTCTATGTATTCCTACCAATCTATGCCTTTGGTCAGGTCCACAACCCTTGGTTTCCAAGCACTTGTACACGTTGTATGTTAAACATAAAGCAGCACTAAATCTTAGTAAGTGGAGATTATATATAATCTTTACCTCTTTTCCTCTTCCACTTTTTCCTATAAATGTATAAATTACAGGAGCTCACATAATGTGATCCCTGATGTAGAGCACATTTTTTGCACACATCTGTCATACGTTCAGACCTTAGGGATATGTATCTTAGGGCTAGTGATACAGTACTTATAAGTGATAGTAATACACTGAGCGTGACCTTCCTACATCTTCTCTCCACTACAGATGCTATTGTTATGGGTGTATATATTATACAACATGTCAGTGATAATTGATCCCCCGGTGTTAGTGGCAGGAGCTGGATTCATCCACTAATTGGTAATTAAGGCCTTAATGATTCTTAGGAAAATATCAGCAATATAAATCATTTTATACAACAAAGCAGGAGGGAAATTATCAGGACTGGAGACTCGTGGTTTTATGAGCCAACAAAAATACCTGAAATTGTACCAAAAATTTCAAAATTGCGAACATGACCTAATATATTAGGCCAATACACATTTTTTTGACAAATGTATCTTCCTGATGTTATCTGGATGTTGTATAGAGTAATAGTCAGTGCTAAATCGCTAAAATCACATTTTTATTAAACTTAGCATAAATGGAAGATTCCAGACTCCACTGTCAAAAATAATATCAGATCAGATCATACCTGCCAACTTTTGAAAGTGGGAAAGTGGGAGATTTGAAGGTGCGATGCGAGGGCCACGCAATCTTGTTGATGAGACGCGACCCCTTCGAAAACGCCACATCCCCTCCACCTAACGGTGTAACGCTCTGGAAGAAAGCTAAATTAGGATTTTGACGTCACCCCCCCCCTTTCCCGGGATGTTGGTAGCCTACCCTTTACGGGAGAGCTGGGAAATGCCGAAAAACCGTCCCTAAACCCAAAAAAAATTTTTTAAAATAAATTTTTCTACCTACGTAATTACAGTGCCTTGCGAAAGTATTTGGCCCCTTTTGAATTTTTCAACCTTTTGCCAAAATTTCAGCTTCAAAAAAAAAGATATAAAATTTTAATTGTTTTTTTTGAAAAATCCAAAAAAACAAGTGTTTACAAAAATTGTTTAAGTGGAACGAAATTAAAGGGGTATTTTAAAATTTTGAAAAAAAAAAAAAAATGATAATGGGGCGGTGCTATATTATTCGGGCCCCTTTTCTTTCAATGGGAGCAAAACACTCCAGAAGTTCATGAGGATCTTAAGGATCCAAAGTTGTCCTAAAATGACTGAAAGATGTTAAATATAATTTTCCAAAGTGTGTAATCAAGTCTCCCTTTTAAATGACCTGCTCTGTGATATTAAGGTTCTGTTTTTAAAACGCAGAGAATCATGAAGACCAAGGAAAAACACCAGGCCCGGTCCCCGTTTTGTGGTGAAGTTAAAAAACGGATTTGATTTTTAAAAAGAAATTTCCCCAAATTTAAAAAATCCCGGGGCCCCTGAGCAAGTGATCATAATGAAGATGGAAGGAGTGTCAGACCAATTCCAAACTCTACCAAGACCCGGATGTCCCACTAACCTTTCATCTAAAACAAGGAGAATGACTGATCCAAGAGATGCAGCCAAGAGGCCCATGACTCTTCTGGATGAACTGCTGAGAAGGTACAGCTAGAAGTGTGGAAGTCTGTCCATTAGGACAGCAATCATCGTACACTGCAACAAACTTCAGGTCCTTTATGGAAGAGTGACAAGAAGAAGCCATTTCTCAAAGAAAGCCATAAAAAGTTTTGTTTAAGTTTTGTCACAAGCCACCTGGGAGACAACCAAACATGTGGAAGACAGTGGGCCGCCAGGGCGTAAGAACGACCAAACATGTGTAAGAGAGGGGTTCCTGCCTGGGAGACGACCCACCATCTTGAAGAAGGAGCTCTGCATCAGATTAAACAAAATCCAACTTTTTGGCCACAATAAGCAAAACGAAATGTTTTTGGCGTAAATAGCAACAAACAGCTCATCACGCTCTGACACACCATCCCCACTTTGTCAAACATGGAAGTGGCAGCATCAGGTTTGGCCTTACGCTTTTTCTTCAGCAGGGACAGGAAGATGGTTAAAAATTGGATGGCAAAGGGATGGAGCCAAATACAGGACCATTCAGTGAAGAAAAAAACCTGTTGGAGGTCTGCAAAAGACCTGGTACGAGATTATATCCTTCCAACAAGTACAATGATCCCAAACATAAAGGCAAAATCAACAAAGGAAGATTTATTCACTAAATATAATGTATCAGGTTTAGAATGGGCACAAGTCCACAAGTCCAGACCTGAATCTTCCCAATCGAGAATTCTGTGGAAAGAGCAGAAAACTGCTGTTTCACTAAATGCTCTCACACCACCCAAACCTGTAACCTTACCTGAGCCTCGAGCGTTCACAAACGCTCAACCAACCAACCTCACCATGATCTCCAGCTTGCTCACGAAAGACGCTCATCCATCCAACCTCAACTGAGCTCCAGCCTGCTCACAAACTCTCTCCCCACCATCCAACCACGAACTGAGCTCGAGCTGTTTTTCCAAGGAAGAATGGGCAATGAGAATTTCAGTCACTTGTTCGATGTGCAAAACTGATAGAGACTAAACCCTAAGCACTTGCAGCTATAACTGCACAAAAGGGTAGCGCACCAAAGTAAAAACTTAAGGGTTGCCAAATAATTTATGCATGCCCCACTTTTCAGTTGTTTTTTCTTTTACAAAAGTTTAAAAAAACCCCAAATAAATTTTTTTCCACGTCACAATTGGGGGTTCCCAAACTTTTTGTTGATCCTTCCAATAAAAATTTTTTAATTTTTATATATTTAATTTAAAAGCTTGAAATGTGGGAAAAGGGGGGAAGGAAAATTTCAATTTAAATTTACTTTCCCCAAGGCACTGAAATTAGTGGTTTTACCAGGGGTACACGGCCGCAGACGTTTAGGTACAAAACCGGTAAAGTAACATCAAAGGAAACCCCAACTTGGATATTTCTTTGTGATTTAAAACTGAAAACTTTTCCCCTTTTTCCTTTCCCTCCCATCCCTTTCCGGACTGCCGGGATGATTTTCTTCGACCACCTTTTCATCCCTGAAAAATTTACCAAAACCAAACATCTTAAAATTTTCCCTTATTTTTTTCAGCATTTTTCCCTACCTGTAGCCAACTTTAAGACAAACTTGACAGGGGGTTTGGAAAAGGGTGGGGAGGGTTTTTGGGGTGAAGGTGTGGGGCGGAAAGGTTATGGGGCGATAGGTGGAGTGATAGGGGTTGGTGAGGGGACAAATTGGGGTAATAGGGGGGAAAGGGTTTAATTTTGGTTTGAAGGGGGAGTGATAGCTGGAGGGAAAAAGGGGGCCAGGGGTTTAACTTTGGGAAAAAGGGGGTTTTTTTTGGGGAATTTTTAAATTGCCCCCAAGGAGCCCCCCCCGGAAAGGTGATGGGGGGAAGGGTTTTCCCCAACCCCCCCCAACAAAATCGGGGGAAGGGCCCGGGACCACCCCCGGGGAAAAAGTGCGGCGGCTGTGGTCTGTACACCCCGGGAATCATATTGTACAGGTTGTCTCCGAATAAAGGCCCCCCCCAAGAAAAACATTTAAAAAAGGAAATGATTTTCCCGGGGGAGGCAGGAATGGAGTTTTAGAAACGGTCATATTTTTTTTAATTTTTTCTTAAAATTCATAACGGGTTTTTCCCTTTTTGGGACTATGTGGGGACTAAATTGGATTATGTTGGAAACCCCGTTGGATTGTTTTTCTTTAATACAAGGGTTTAAAGAGGGCTGATTTTGGGGGATTTTTTTTAAAAAAAATTTATTTTGTGCAATTTTTTGTGTTTTTTTTTCCCCCAATTTAATTTCATTTTTAAGTAATGGCAGAATCTAAACAGCACCTTTTCCAAATTACAAAACGTTTGGGGTCTTGGTGTCAGCCAGAGTAGTTTTTTGTTCCCCCCAAAGGCTGACACAAAAACCCTGGTAAACTATTGCCCCAAACCAAAAGAAACCGGGGGTACTGGGAAGAGGTGGTAACCATCAGGAGCGGACCCTCTAATGTGATGGTGAGCTTCTGATATTTTTAGAGTCAGAATGGACCAGTGTTAATGAACCTTTCCATTCTAATATTATCAGGCTGAAAGCGTCTTTTTCTACTTTGAATGCTTATGGAAAATGGGAGAGGGACCGCAGTGATCTAAAAATACTAGCCGTCAGCCTGCTCCAGAAAGACACATAAGAGGGTCCTGCCATCTGATGGTGTTACCGGCTCTTCCAGTACTCAGATCCCTAAATGACCGGCGGAACTATTAGAGCAACACAACGGTGTAGGCGACTAGAATCTTCAGGGCAGCGTCAGTGATGTTTGACCCTTATGCCATGTTACACATAGAACCTCTAGCAGCAATTCAGCTGCAGGAGGTTAAGCAACCCAAGCGGGGGGAGAGGAAAGACGGCCCCCACCAGCGGGAGTTTCCTGCCCAACCCGGGAGGGTTGGTACGTATGCATTACATTCAACTGAAAATCTCAGGGGGCCACAGTTATCAGCACTGTCTAATAGAAAAACTGTCTTTGGTGCCCATCGTACCCAATCATAAGCCCTAGCAACCAATCAATGCCCATAGTAACCATTCAGAGCACATAGCAGCCAATCAGAGCTCAGCTTTCATTTCATATAGTGCTCCGGAAAAATTAAAGCTGAGCTCTGATTAGTTGCTATGAGCTCTTATTGATTGCTTGGGCAACAAAGGCAATCTAACTGCTAAACAGTTTTATAAATGAGGTCTAATGTCCCATTCACTCATAATTTGGCCACATTTTAAAGTTGATGCCATAGCAGCAAATCATGTATCAACTGAGTTCAAGTGAACCAAACTTAAAATCCTCAATAAACATGATTTAGGTGGCTAAAACAGCACAGCAACTGTCAGGGGCAGTTTTCCAGCTTTACTGGCTTCTAGTGTCCTGCAGGTTTCCCCTTTGGACTATGTCGGACTCATTGGATTATGTTGGACCAGCGTTGGATTAATTTATTTAATAAAATGGTGAAAGAGGGCTGATGTTGGGGAGTGTTTATTTAAATAAGAGTTTTATTTGTGCAATTTCGTGTGTTTTTGTTTCCCATTTAATTTCAGTTTTAGTAATGGCGGCATCTGACAGATACCTCTCCATTACTAGCACTTGAGTTTGGTGTCAGCCAGCAGTAGTTTTTGTTACCCCAAGGCTGACACTAAACTATCACCCGATTATTCGTTCCACTATGCCTCAAGACTGAAACCACCAGGTTACAACACGCTTTAGGGCACTTGACATGCTCCTAGTTTGAGCCTTCCACCACTTAACCCATCTTGCTTACCTTTAAGGTTGATGTCTCCCACAGCTTCATAAGACTCCCAAGAACTACTACCTCCTAAGGTTAATAAATGTGCTCAGCCATGACAACAGCAAACAAAGAGTTCAACAAGCTTCTCACTTCTTTTGCCAGATGTTCCCAGCTGACTACACCATGGAGGCAATGATTTCCCAAATCATTTCACCAGGGCTGGACTGGAAATAAAAAGTAGCCCTGGCACAAACTCCCACCAGCCCACATACAATATCCGCCTCCAAAATTTCCTTCAGTCACACACCTCACCACTTTCTAAAATAAACAATTCTAGCACAAGCAAGAAAGGGTCAGCGACAGGTGTGCACTCACTTTACAATCAAGGACAAGTGCATGCTGCCACTATACAAGCACTCATTCACAATTATGTGTGCTCCCGATACACTCACAAAAGAACATAAGAGCTCGCCACAAGTCGGGAAAAAAAATATATCACATTACCATAATTGTAAATACCCCGTACTCATAATACTTTTAAAATACAACTTTTATTTGTCACAACAATAATGAGCCAAAATATCATCCGTCATAAATGTTTTCGGTCACAAAACAACGACCTTCATTCCGACTTTATTCGGCTTCTCTGTATGAAAAGGATAAAGGGCGGCAGGCGATATGATGTTGAAAGGGATGCTCTGTATGGCACATGTAAGAGTGAAGTGGCGCCACAGTATTACAAATCTATTTGTAATACTATTTGCTTGCAGTCAATTTTTGGGATTTAAGAAGACTTTACTTTTCCAGTGTTTGAATCAGAGTTCTTCCATAAGAGACTGTTAACAAATCTCCCATGAAAGACACCTCTTATTTCAAAATACTGGTTGCTTTCTGGCAAAATTTCAGATAGAAGAGATTTAATTTTTCCACTTTTTGGGGTAGAGTTCTTTTAGCCATAACAGACTGTTCCCACCATCTCCCATAGAAAATAAATGTATTTGAAATTGTGGTTGTTTGCTGTAAATTAATCTGATTGAAAAACAAAATTTTTGCAGTTCTGGGTTCAGTAATTGTATAACACAACATCTCCACATCTCCTATAAAACAAATATGTTCTAAACAGTGTTTGGTTGCTGAATATTAGTCTGAGCGCAGAAAAGTTAAATTTTGCCGCTTTGGGGATTCAGTAATTCTATAATGTACCATCTCCAAATCTCCAATACAAAGAAATATATTTTAAATAGTGGTTGGTTGCTGAAAATGATACTGGGTGGAGAAAAGTTATTTTTTGGCAGTTTTGGGGGTGAAATATCTTTCAAATATACAGTGAGTATTGTCCATTACAGATATATATAGAATGGGCGAATAATCCCGACAATTCGTTCGCGTTCACTTCGCCGAAATTTCTCAGCAAAAAATACACTTCGTTCCGAATTACAATCGATCACGAATCAACGTTAAAAACAGCTAATTCCAGGCTGCACAGATCCTGCAGGGTGCTGTAGACAACGTTGTAGCCATGCTTAAATATGCAGATGGAGCTTGGTTTGACTTCTATACACTGTACTGTGTTTTTAGTAAACACGCACATGACCCTGCGCCGCTCTTAGAATCGCTTCACTCAAAAATTCCCTGGGGCACTTAAGAAGGCGAAAACTGACCAAAAAACTGAAGGGGAATTTAGCCAGATAAAGTCATGCGAGCGACAGCTGGAAAAAAACAAGCTAAAGCTCAGGTGGCAACATCAGTGACAGCGTGTGGGAGGTGACGGCGCAGTCCACAAGCAGCATGAGTCAGAGAAGCGGTGCACAATGACATTCAGGAGGTGGCAAAAACAGGATCAGGCCAAAGATGAGGCACATGACAGTGTGGAGGTCACGGCAGTCGCACCACAACATACAGCATGGAGGACAGACACAGTGGCACAATGACCCAATGTGTAGGTCACGGCAGCAGCCAACAGCAGCATGAGGTCAGACAGTAGCACAATGACACATTGTGTAGGTCATCCGGCCGCTGCCACAACAGCACATGAGGTCAGACAGTGGCACAATGCAGTGTGTAGGTCACCGGCAAGCAGCCACAGCAGACAGCAAGAGGAGTCAGACAGTGGCAAATGACATTCAGGGAGGCTCTGGTAAAAACAGGAGTTAAGGCCATAGAGTGAGACAATGACACAGTGATGTAGGTCACGGCAGCACGCCACAGCAGCAGGCATGAGGTCAGGCATTGGCACAATGACATTCTGGAGGTGTAAACAGGAGTATAGGCCACAGAGTGAGACAATACAACAGTGAGGAGGTACTACACAGCAGCCAGAGCAGCAGCATAGGTCAGACAGTGGCACAATGACAGAGTGTGAGTAGGCCGGGCAGCGCCACAGCAGCCAGCATGAGACAGACATTGCCACAATGACATTCTGGAATGGTGGCAAAAAACAGGAATAGTCGCCAAAGAGTGAACAATGACACAGTGTGGAGGTCACTGCCAGCAGCCACAGCAGCATCATGAGGTCATACTGTGGCACAGAATGACACACGTGTGTAGGTCACCAGCAGCAGCCACAAACGTCGACAGCAGCATGAGTCCAGACATTGGCACTATGACAGTGTGTAGTCACTGCAGCAGCCACAACAGTAGCATGAGGTCAGACCATTGGCACTCATGACACAAGTGTGTAAGGTCACTAGGGCAGCACTAGAGCAGACAGCTTGACGGTCAGACAGTGCACAATGACAGAGTGTGCAGTCACAGGCAAGCAGCCGACATCAGCAGCATGAGGTCAGACAGAGGCACAATGACATTCTGGAGGTGCAAAAAACAGGAATCGGCCACAAGAGTGGCCACAATGACAGGATAGTGAGGTGACGGTGGCAGGAGCAACAGCCATGAGGTCAGATAGTGGCACAATGACACAGTGTGGGAGGTCACGGTAGAGAGCAGCAGCCACAGCAGCAGCATGAGGTCAGACAGTGGCAAAATGACATCTGGAGTGGCAAAAAACAGGAGGTGGGTGGCAATACCAGTCCCTGGTAAAGATGTTGGTTGTCAGATGGGAGAAACGAGTCACAGATTGTTGCATCAGGTGGTGGCGGCATCAGAATAGTGGCTTAAGCAGGTAGTTTGAACCCAGATTCTTTTCTCACAGTTTGGGTGAGGCGTCATGGCTGATGTTGTTGGGGGTCGTTTACCAACATTGGGGGGTCACCCGTTTGTCCTGGTATTCCAAATCACGATCAGGGAACATGTATCGCCGATAAAACTGAGTCAGACACAAGAGTTTCTGATCAAATTGCAATCATGTTCCAAGCCAGTTCTGCCAAAGAAAACCTTTAACACACATATTAGAATCTCTGTAATCAAAAAAAACAAGCGCAGTCGCAATAGAGAAGAGAGGAACGGATTGTATGTCCATATTTAGGCAGCTTTTAAGTACATTTTATTGGTCCATGTTGTCCTCTGGGAAAAAAGCCTCTGGGATTGCATCAGCCAAAACTCAGTCAGTTCCATTAAAACGAAGCTCTCAGGAAAGGGAGACAATAGCCGAAGGTCACATCTTGAGGAAACATAACAAGTGTCACATCCAGAGCCATCTTCGCTTCTTCACAAATTGCTGCATCATTCTCCACAAAATGATTCTGCTCAGCTGAAATGCCTTATGAAGGATAAAAGCTTTGGAGTCATAATTTATAATACAACACAATATTGATTCACAACCTCTCTACCTTCACATCCCCCCTAAAGACCAAGATTTCTCCATGTCCCTATTTGGTCCTCCTGAAACTAAGAATACACAGGACCTTTGGGAAACTGCTTCACACTGGGGTAAGGGTTGTGGATTCTTCAGAAGCTCGTGAGGAAACCCCTAAAGGCGAATTCAACACACAACTTCCGGTTGACCTACCTAACATTGAGGTGTTCCCCTTGATCAGTCCCTTCAATCAGAGATTGACATCTTGGTTCATACTATGGGGGTCTTGGTAAGAGGGGAGGTCCTGTGGTGTCCTCTTTCGCATCATACATCAGAGGCTCTTCCGTGCATAAGGAAGGTTCCCTGAGGTGGCATCCTACCGCAGCTATCCTGGTTCAATAGATTTTGTAGAGGGAATGCAGCAACACAGTACTAACAGTAGCACCACCAGTATTACTAGTAGAAACCATCCCACGCTCTGAAACCAGCCGCTTCCAGTACTCCAGTCCAATCAGTCCAGCCAGGAGGCCCAAGAGTTTCCACCCTGAGTTTCTTCCTTAATTCCTTGGACAGATTCTTTATCTACCTAGGGCGATAGTGAGTCTTTCATTCACCCTCCTGTGTTGTCAGGTTATAGGTGCCAGCATTCTTCTAACCTATCATGCCACAAACACCCTCCTAGTTCAGGTCCAGCACCATGTCGATGGATAATCGGTTCTGTAAGGTCATCCTAGTATTGGGGCCTAATTCTTCATAGACTCCCTGAAACCCAGCTCTACTGTAATTAACAAATCTTTGCTGGTTATAATCAAATGTAATTTATCCAGTCTAGATTCTTATTAATTTTGCACTGTAGGGAAAAGGTAATCAAAGCCTGCCAGCAATTTGATCTAGCGCTTTAAACCGTGATCTGGGACCCCCCTTGGCAACCAATAGAATCTATATACACATTAGGGGTACTTCCCCCATGAATACTGTGGGGCTGCTCGCTCTTCCTGCTGGTAGGTCATCTAGGGGGGGGCTGGATGCCATGGGTAAGCCTTTGAAGGGCATGGAAAGCTAATTAATGTACACTGACCTTTCCAGGAGCAGGCAACCCACTTCTCATATACTTCCCATTCCCCACACAACCAGAAGACATCCAGGAGGGTACCCAGTGAGATTCCACAGATTCCCACTTGTCCGGTTAACCTGGCAAAATCCGGCCGGGAGAGAACCCCAATGATGCCTTTCCGTCTGTAGTAATGGGAGAGAGACAAGTGTAGTTCCCCAGGAGCACCCACAACTCCCCAGGTGGGTCTCACTTTGGGTTTAAAACTTACAAGTGGGAGAGCAAGTCCTTACATTCGGAACCATATTTGTCTTTTTCAACAGCTAATAACACACTCGTGCATTATCTGCAGTAACTGGATCATAGGTGTTTTTACCATGTGTGGGTATGGCGCCGCACAGCACAAACACCCCACTGTTAATTATGTCCTGACGGTGTATATTACCCATCCTAGCCAGCATGTATTTTCAGGGAGAAACTTGGTTTTCAATAGAAAACGACCTCTTCCCACAGCATATTGGATTGGGACTACTTCTTGCTACTGCATTCTGTAGATTTGTATTTCCCATTTGGGGGTACAGTGGAGTGGCGGTGATGGGTCTGAATTTAAGATCATTAAGTTCTATCACTCCAATCTCTCCGTTAAACAGTCCGGTATAACACACAAAGACAATACATTTCTCCATGTCTCCGTGGCTGGGGTGCCTCTAGGTTGAGAAACTCACAGTAACAGCGCCATCCGGTCCCGTATCACTCCCACCACCACAAATATTCATCCCCCTGTCAGAAGTCATCTGACCAGTAAAGGACCTTTCCCTTCGGGTCCTGCGTGCCCGAGCTTCAGGAGGAGCATATCCCCAGTCTTCCCCCGTATTCCATCCTACATCTGACCAGTAATAGAGCAATTTCATCCCTGCGTGTTTCCACACAAGTAAAAACACCCCCGTCACAAAAGGATCGAGTCCATACCTTCGGTGAAAGAACATTCTATCTGGCAGGGATTATGGGGGAATATATACAACAAGCATCAAATGAAAAGGTTTGACACCTTTGGTTAACTGTCCATCCACAAAATCACTAATAGCATTAGCAATAGGTAAAAACAAATAAAAGGATAAATACAATCATTTGTCACTGGGTTTTTTTTTCCCCCCACCCCCCTTTTACAATGAGAAGCATGGATCCACGAGGGCTTTGTCCCTCCAATTTCACTGCCGTGGGGGTAAATCAGATAACATTACACATGGGCCTATCAAATCCTGGCGGCTCCAGGCAATCCTCTATATATGCCCTCTATTATGTACACTCAGGTCACCTGGTTTGAAATCATGCACCGTTTTCCCCTGTGGACATTCTGGAAGACAAGCAAGTACTAGCAGCATGCAAATTAGTCAACATCTTTAGACAATTCAATCACAAATAGTACAGTCCTGTCACTATTTTTTCCCCAAACACTTGACTCCCTTACCTCCAAACACAGAAGGAGGCTTTCCAACTGTATCTTCCAATGGGTTAGCCATGTTTTGCTTGTGTGTTGTGACCTAACTGGTACAGAACAATTTGGGAGAAGGTCGATGGCCAGGGCAAGGGGGACTCATGCAATTGTCTTCTTTTACAACATATAACTTGAGGGTTCCCATTCAATCTTTCGACTTAGCATTAGCTTGGGATGGTACGGCGTGTGAGGCCCAAATCTAAACCCCTAACATGTTCCAAAGTATCTCCTGAAAACCGAGGAGGGGGCAAGAAATGCTGGAGACCCGAGACCGACAACGATCACCGAGGGATTCCAAATAGACCAAAAGCTATTTCTCAGTAATCAGCTTCTTTGCCGTGAACTTTGGAGGTCATGTTGTCACATGGGTATGCCATCTGGCCATCCTGAAACATTATCATTCGCAACCACAACATATTCATCCCTTCCCCGCTCTTAGGCAACTGGATGTGGTCCCCGTTGAATACTTTATGGGAAGGGATATTCTGGCTTCGCCAAGTGCTCTTGCATGGGAACATGAGCAGTTGGGGAAGGTTGCATGTGGTACAGATAGTACACTGCTTGATGTAGACTGCAATCAATGAACTGGAGTTCCTGGAGCATGGTTGACAACTTCTGCACATACTGAGTGCCTATTCTTTCCAATCCACGATAGTAGCGCTCCCATGGGCCCAGGCTGCAATGGCAGGATACCATTCATCAAGACGAAAACAGACAAGATCCTTTGCACCTCCAAATTCCACTACTCGTGGTTTGCTCCACCTTTCTTCCACTGTTTGTTTTTCTCTTTGGCAGTTGCCAAATTTGTTTTCTGTCAGCTGATATTCTTCTTAGTGGCCACCAGCCGGCTTCCAATACACGACAGGCGGAGTATCATTTACTGTTTTGTTAATGAATTCCTCTTTCTGAGCTCTGAGGTTACCATAATGGGCTCAGGACTCCGAGCACTTGGAACTGACACTACACGCAAGAGCAGCTGGCATTTGGCGGCTTGGTCCGCTGTCCTGGTTTCCTCGGGTCTGTCTGTCCTATTCACTTTGCCATGGGCTTTAACCCTTATAATATTGGCAACCTATTGTGGGCAGTTCAATTGCGTCCCATAGAGACTTGAATCTGTACTGCATGCTTGACTGGTTCCCCGCTTCTAGTGAAGAATCCTCGATTTTTTCCATACTGAGTCCAAAGTCATGTGCTATGCATAGCATACCTTGAATCCAGAGTCCATATATTGCGCTGTCTTTCCTTTGGCCATTTTACAGGCTTCCTCCTAGAGCCTGTAATTGTCAGCAACTTTAGCTGAAAGGTGTGGGGGCAGTGATTCTGCCATGACGATCTCATCTTCTGTGGTAATTGCAAATCATGTATCAAAAGTCCCATCTTCAGTATCATATCTAGATCAATCATTCCAGAAGATCAAGTGTCAGCATGAGGGATCTCCTCAGGCACCACTGTGAATGGGGCCGCAGTCTAGTTCTTGCAGGCGGTTAGACATCCATGGTAGTCCTCATCCGGATTGTAATCCACTCCTTTATCTCTCTTCGTCCTCCAACCAGTGTATGGAAGAAGATTGGCTGGAATCAGAACAGTGGCAACGTTTTGACAAGGAGATATTAGATGGCAACAGAGCGATGCACTGTACGCTCAGGTGACGTCTGATGAGTCATGTGCCTCGGGAAGTCGGTTGCAGCACTGTCTGCGGCCAAACATGGGGTGCTTGGATGATCACTCATGTCCCACAGAACCAATATCCGCAGTTTTGTCCAAGAGGATCTGTGCTGCACTGGACTCCTTGAGCGAAATGCAGGGAAGCGGTCCTGGCCCACCGGGTCACTCGAGCAGAAGTATAATCCGACGGGGCTTGCGGCCCCCATGAGCCTGGGTAAGGACTCCAGAGGCATGTCCCTTTGTTTCAGAAAACAAATAGTTGAAAAGGTTGATTGTAGTCTGGTAATCCGAGACTGGGGCAAGTAGATACGCAGTCCTGCAGAGCATGGAAACAGTCCTGTTGTTGCTCAAAAACATAAGGTGTTGGGTGCATTTGATTAACCAGGGTCCCCCATTTTCAGGCAAACATAAAAAGCGCTCGCATATTTCTGGATGCAACCGGAAACCATTTGCCTACAGTAAGTGATGAGGCTAGAAACTCTGTAGTCTTGTCTTGAGTTTACATTCTGGGTAAGGAAGGGATGTACATTGGCTGCACACTCAATCTGTAAGGTGTCTGGTTCCTTAATAATGCAGTGACCTATGAACACACTCTTGATTCGGCACCACCGAGCTTATCCTCCTCGAGACCTTGCAGTGAGAGCACCAGATGCTGCAGCAAGGATAGAGATTTCCCTTCCAAATCTTCATGGCTTCCTCCAGAAGGAGATCACCGACCTACTGAATGAAGGGTCACTTCAGGGTTTGTTGGCTACCCATGGTTTGTAGAAGTCATTCATAGCCTGAGTATACTGATTGGGCTATTCTGGGCCCCTTAGGTGTCGGAGACCAGGTGAATGAGATCCTTGATAGGTAACCAAGCAAACATAATACTGACAGTCTTCATGAAAGGGACGCTGAAGAACGCAATAGTCGTCAATAACTGTGAAGCAGGAAGCTGAGGGAGTGCCAACTGGACAGAGAGTTGTCATGGGTTTGGAAACCCCTGGAGTGTCTCGTAGGTAAGTGCTGCATTAACAGACTCGGAGACTTCGCAAAACACAATCGATATCTCCTGCGGTTCTCTCTTTCTTGGACTTCTCTTCACAGAGAAAAGAGGGGTGTTCGCAGGGAGAGATGCAGCGAGACGAGTACCCCAAGGTTCAAAAAGGACTGTATTTTTGATCCTATCAGTCCCATCTTCGTTCGACCAGCTTGAGGGATACTGTGGAAGTCTAGGAGGTAGGAGACCTCCATCCTTCAGGTATACATTGCACCGGTGGGGACAGGAAGTAGCGCCGACATCATCCAGGGTCCCCAGTGAACCAAATTCCTGATGGGAGCTGGAAAAAATACAGATGAATACCAAAGATGTGAGAGGGCTTGGCTAGGACATCATCAGGAGAGGGAAGGGCCACTCAGTGCACATCGTAGTTAATAACACCATCCTTCTGGATCCCCCAGGTCCGTAAATTAAGTCCATACCTTACTGAAAGAAAAACTGTATTTATGGCCCGCAACAATTGGAGTAGGTCTGCTCCAAACAGTCTGACTGGACAAGTGTCAAAACAAGGAACGGATCATCCAGTCGTGTGAAATGACCAGCAATAATTGGCATGGTGAGGGCGACTTATGTATGCGACCCCCACCCCAATACAATTTAAGTACAACAGACGGAGATCCTGGGACCTCTCGCAGGCAGGGCTCTTGCTGCTAAATACAGAGCTGAGGCCGCACCAGAGTCCACCAGAAAAATCATTGCGGCGGTGACCCGCATAGTTATACGTCACACACCCACAGAGCCTCGTCCCCTCGATCAGATTCCACTGCTGCAAGGGCGGCAACAGCTGCGCCACACCACCCTCATTGGAACCCCTCCCCCTGGGGGCCCCCCCCTTTGGTAGGCGATGTCGTGCGTTGAGGCTGGAAATTGGAGTGCCGGAAGGCGGACTCGGCAGTCTCTATTGACAAATGCCGGACCTGGTGCACCTCCAGCAAAACAGGCGCTCACGTGGGCCCTGCTAGCTGGCGGTAGGGGACCACATTCATGATAAATTTTCAGGAACCTGTGCATATTCAACACATAAGATGGTTTACAGTTTTCTTTTCCTTTCTTTTTCTTCTTGTCCCTGAACAACTACCCTTTTTGGACACACATTTTACACCACTGCAAGGCTTCCTATGTATTCTCACCCATAGAGTTCTGGTCTGGTATGTAGGACCAGACCCTTGAGATCCTCCTCCAAACATCTATCAGCCCCTTACCAAACAGAGAAACATGTATCTTTTACATGAGTTGAGAATCCCGATTCCTCAACTGCACTGGCTTATCTTGCAGCAAAAACATCCACTTCTCCCCAGGTTCCTGCTGCACATCCTGGAGTGTTGGAGGCTTGGTCACTAACAAGTTTGTCTGCGCCAGAGGCTTTCTAAGCTGATCACAAAAGCCTCAACCATACTCCAAAGGAAAATATAACCCCCCCAAAAGTCCAGAGGGTGATCCAGCGATATTTCTGGAATGGTGGAGGTACTCCCTCAGAAGTTCTGAGATGAGTCACCAGGGTCTCCAAATCTTTCCAATAACGCCCAGAGATTTGCCTGTTTGTGACAACTTTCTTAGAAAGACTGCATGGGGAATTTCATGGGTCTGCAAATTAGCTAGACAGGCAATCTATCTGTTTAGGGGTGAATGCAAACATACAGTGGAGCAGAGAGGACCTGACTCCTCCTCTAGCAATCATCAGACAGAATTGCCCAGGTGCGTCGGTCTGTGCCTTCTGGCGGAACCGTCTTCGGACGTGGGGCTGCTCCCTCGTGTCTACGATCCTCAACGTTTCTGGGAAGATCTCGAGGTGCCCCTTTCCTCTGCTACAAGGACACCGTGTGCCCTGGCGAGAGGAGACTATCTGACCTCATATAAATTTGCTCCCTTCGGCTTAGTTGATGAAAATTTCCAAGCATGCATGTAAGTGGACTCCTAATGCATAATTTTGTAGGAAATACATAAAGATACCGGAGGAGATAGTGGGAGGGAGATGGACCGGCATGTCATTTGTGTCATCTATTCATTAACCAAATCCAAAGCTTTAGTAATAGCAGATGTAAGGCTTGAATTGTTTCATTGTCAATATCTTAGCCACTATATGACCGGCTCTATCCACAGCATTGATTATATACGCATGCAAGGGAGATCTCCTGCGCTCCGTACAGATAGCAGATCCGTCCTCCACTTGGCCCCTTTTCCTTCAGATAATTTTCACAGTCCTGGTTCTAAGCCTCCTGAATCCAGCTTATTCCGTATAAACTGCGACCAAACCCCCTCGGTGTGACAATTGCTAGGTTGGCCGGGGTTAACTATAGGCTCCCCCCTTGAGTGGTTTATGTCGCCAAACCCATAGAGGAACAGTACTTTGACCCCCGTGCTGGGTCTTTAACATGCAACTGAGCTTGGGATCGCCACCTTTCCGATTGTACTGTCCGGTCCCAGGAGGGGGGTACAGAGCACGAGGGGCCCTCACCTTCCCACGCAAACCCCCTTTGACCAAACCGTAGTAGAGAGAACCACCGTTCACTGGCGGGTACATCCACTCACCCTCTGAGGTTCTTGGGCTTTAAGGTGTGACTTAGGGGGGGTGGGAGGACTTAGGGAAGCGCCCAAGTTGGGTGTCTCGTGTGCCTTCCACGCTTCCCATAGTATTACCGGTTACCAAGATGGTGCGGTGCTGGCTGGAGTGATAGGGTGACGTCTAGGTGGAGGGGAGCGCCCCTCAGGACCTCGGGTGGGAGGGTGCAGCAGTAGGATTCCCTGATAATACTTCCCCTGGGATGTAACCAGGGGGATACAGAGAGGCGGCCGTGGGGCGTAATTGGGGGTGGATTCTGGTGCGTCTACAATTCTCCGCCCGATCAGATTACTGATTTCCACATAACCCCACATGTCCCCCCCACAATGCCTCATCGCGGCCGCCATTAGTAGGCTGGTGGGCGCAGAGGCGCCTTCACTTTATAATCATACATTTCATCCACATATCATGTAACCATACAGTTTTTATTCTTATATTCCTTCCCCTCCAACAATTTCACTTCCATAAGACCTTCTTTTGCAAACTTTATGGCCACTGAGGTGAGCCTGAGCCATCTCCAACCATCCCTTTGTCAGATAACTGCCTCTTTGATTCCCACTTACCTCTTGCATTTAGAAGGCTGAATCTTCCCTTCTTTTGCAATCCCACCAACTTAAACATTTTGAATGCATTTTTCACATACTTTTTCGCCTTCTTTTCTACATACAATTTCCTTCAAACAGTCTCTTCCGCCTTCAGGCAATATATGCTCTTTTTGAAACACACATGAAAACTGGATTTGGTGTTCTACTTGGAGGATTCTCCAATCCTGACAAAGACAACACAGACGTGCACCGGCCTGTGCCCGGTATCCCGGTCTCACAACACAAGGATTCTATCAAATAATAAAAGGTCCCTAGCCAAACTAAAAATAGTCCCACCCTTGTTGCCACAATGTGGGGACCGTACCCTCCCGGTCTTTGTCAAACATATCTTAACTTATATATGTCCAGAACAATCCCTAGTGAATTAGATTCCCAACCCGGACCCCACACTGAATATTTCTAGTAAAACTACATATCTATGTCTAAAATAACCCGGAGACCATCCCGTACCACTCAACAATTAACCTTAGAGACTGTCAAGGTTCCCACGATATTACAGCAACCAAACCGGGCAAAGGGGTTCGTGACTAAAAACAGTGACAATCCGAACAACCGGAAGGACACAGCAAACAAAGTTCGAAACGGGCCCGGGCTGGATCAAAGTTTGACTAGGTTTGGAGTCACTTTAATTGTGACCTCACTACCGCGAGACCAGAGTATACACAAGCAATCTACTAAACCGGGAGACATCAATGGCCAACGGTAGTTAAAAACCTATAGCGATGCATCAACTTACCGAGACCTATAGAGTCTTGCAGCCTCAGGTTATGATAACCTCCGTCCTCAAACGCCCGTGGCAGTCGGCCTTGGTGGTCCTGGATCCACCTCAGAGCCACCGCCTCAAACACGATGCGGCGTCCAAAATGTTGGGGGTCGTAATAACCAACATTGGGGGTCACCCGTTTGTCTCCTGGTATTCCAAATCACGATCAGGGGAACATGATCTGCCCGATAGAAACTGAGTCAGACACCAGAGTTCTGGGCATCAAATTTCATTCATGTTCCACAGCAGTTCTGACCAAAGAAAAACCTTACACACATATTGGTATATCTGCTAATCAAAACAATCCGCAGTCTGCAATAGAGAAGAGAGGAAACGATGTATGTCCATATTTAGCACTGTTAAGTACAATTTATTGTCCGACACACACGATGTCCTCTGGAAAAAGCCTCTGGGATTGCCATCATGCCAAAACTCAGTCAATTCCAGTAAAAACGAAACTGTTCAGGAAAGGGAGACAAATATCCGAAGGTCACATCTTGAGGAAACAGATAACAAGTGGTCAAATCCAGAGCCATCCTTAGCTTCTTCATAATTGCTGCATCATTCTCCACAAATGATCAGCTCAGCTGAAATGCCCTTATAAAGGAGAAAAGCTTGGGATTTCATAATATAAACATACAACACAATATGATTCTCACACCTCTCAACCTTCACAATGTCGACTGTGACCCTAAGGCATTGTTGTGTGTAAATCCTGGCTGATCCACGCCTGATTCATCTTGACAAAGGTCAGTAGTTCCACATTTTCCCCGTGACAAGCGGGTTCTCCTTAGGGTACATGAATGGCCACGCCGCACCTGAACACCCGCTCTGATGCCCACGACTACTGCCGGCAGACATGCTTCTTCTCCACTGCAAACTCGGCAGTGTGGCCACACATCCATTTGGCTGCAGCAGTATTTCCAGGCGGATCGTTCTAACAGGGTGTCAGATTGCTTTTCAAAGTAGGCCACCACCTGTGTTCCGGTTCTGCTCAGGCCTGCTGCTTGCAGCTGCGACTGCCCTCCTCACTAGGCCGGGTGAAGGAAGCTAGCGTCATCAGGACACCACAAACTTTAGGTTTCTGCTGATGGAGCGTACTGCTCCGACCCCCCCACCTTCCCCGCACACGGGCAGTATACGTTGAGGCGCTGAATACCCCCCGGTCAGAACCTGTCAGAGGAGGGACGATTCCGCACATGGTCAGCAGCCAACTGACTACGGAGGATTTCGCTTAGTATTATAGTTTGTCCCCACCTCTCAATAAGCTGGAAAAAGGCTCCCATATTTGGACCGTAGCGAAGGTCCAATAGGGTGGGGAGCCAGAAGTCATCCCCCTGCCGGATGCTGACTATTCGGCTGTCACTAGCCAGGGAAATCAGCATGCTGCGGGCCATCTGCACAAGTGACTCCGAGGGGCTCCCTGCCTCCTTCTCTACTGTATACTGCCACGGTGCTTGTGGGTCATCTGCCTCGTCTTCCTCATCTCCACTAGCTCCTCCAGCTGCTCCTGCTCCTCCTCTCTTGTCACCTGGGAGAAAATCCACCCCATTTCACCAGACATTGCTTCGCTCCAATGTCCTTCCCCCTCCATTTCAGCCCCCACCGGACTCATGTGGCCGTGAGATGTAGTCGCCACTTTTCCAGTCCCCTGCCCCAGACAGATTTTTCAGCATCTGTTTCCAGGACATGAAGCAGTGGAATGACGTTATTCATCCCGTAGTCCTGGCGACTGACAAATAACGTCGCCTCCTCGAATGGCCTCAACAAACGGCAGGTGTCACGCATGAGCTGCCACTGGCTGACATCAAAGTTACACAGGGGAGTACTTCTGTCTGCCTGGATCATCAAAAAATCGTTAATGGCCTTTCTCTGTTCATACAGTCGGTCCAACATGTGCAGGCTGGAATTCCAACGGGTGGAAACATCGCATATCAGAGTGTGTTGGGGGAGGCCGTTCTGCCGCTGCAACTCGAGGAGGGTTTTTCCTGGCTTTGTACGAATGGATAAAGTGCATGCACAGTTTCCTGGCCATTTTCAGAATGTTCTGAAGATCGGTGGAAGACTTCAGGAACCTTTTCACAACCAGATTGAACACGTGCGCCATGCAGGGCGCATGGACCATCCCTCCTCGGTGCAGCGCGGACACCATGTTCTTCCCATTGTCCGTCACCATGGTTCCGATTTGCAGTTGGCGCGGAGAAAGCCACACATCGATTTCTTGCTGCATGACGCGGAGCAGTTCGCCGAGGCAAGCCAGGTGTAGAACTGCGTGACACCGCTGTGCCCTACACATGTGGTATGATGGAGCAGTACTTGTGAAGGCTGAGATGTGGTGGAGGAGGAGGAGGCGGACATTGGCGCAGGAGCCGCAGTTTGACAACGTGGAGGAGAAAGCGGCGTCTTCTGTCCAAGTTGTTGGTGTGCCTGGGCCGGAAGCACATTCACCCAGTGGGCCGTAAAGGACATGTACTGGCCCTGACCGTAGTTACAGCTCCAGACGTCCGCGCTGCCGTGCACCTTGGAACAAACCGATAAGCTCAAGGACTGGCCCACCTTCTGTTCTACATATTTATGAAGTGCTGGTACTGCCTTTTTGGAAAAGAAATTACGGCTTGGAACTCTCCATCTCGGCTCGGCACAAGCCATTAGTTCTCTGAACGGTGCAGAGTCCACCATTTGGAAAGGGAGGGACTGCAGTACCAACAACTTGGACAGGAGCACGGTCAGCTGCTGCACCTTAGGATGGTTGGACGCATACTGTTGTCTCTTTGCAATCGCCTCACTGAACGACTGCTGGCGCCATGAGTAGCGAGGAGCAGGAGCATCTGGACCGGGAGATGATGTCAAAGAGAAACAGCTCCCTTCTGCAGAGGTGGTGGAGCCTTGACTGGCTGCAATGGCATGCGTGCCACTGGGCGCTGCTGCTGCTGCTGTTGCTGCGGCGGCAGGATGGACCACCACATCTGAGCCACGTTTCTCCCAGGCCACCGGATGGTGACGCTGCATGTGTTGACGCAGGGCCGTTGCCACGCTTCACTTTCTGCTTACAGATTCTACATATACCCATATTCGGCTCCTCCGGTGTCTTAGCAAAGAACTGCCACACCACCGAGTATCGGATTTTACCGCCAACGCTCCGCACTGAGTGACTACTGCCGCCGCTGCCTCGCTGAGCCCCTGTGCCGCTACTTTCTTGGACCTGCGAAGCGGGTTTTTACCCCGTGGCCGCTTGGCTCCCGACCTCACACTGCTGCTACCCTGTTGACTCACGGCCACACAACCCACTTGCTGGCTGCGCCGCTGCCTGACGCGCAAGCTGACGCCCGCTCCTGACGATGATGAAGCCCTTGCCTCACCCGGCTCCCAAGTGCGGTCGGCTACATCATCATCTATTTGTGTTTCATCGTCACTGCTGTCCTCATCACCGGTCTTGGTATGCAGAGGCTGACCCCTCACAACATGACCTCCCATGCCACTCTCAACATCTATACTTTGCCGCCTACTGCAAGAAGCAGGGATATTGGCCCCATTTCTTCGCTGCCAAGTAGCTGCTGACTGCCCTCCTCAAATTGTTCATCCTCGCTATATAGTGGCGCTGAGCCCAGACCACATAGTAGATCTCTGGCTGAGGGAACCGGATGGGACAGAGCGGGTTGAGGTCAGGTGAGGGCCGCTGACCGCTCCCGGGCCATGCCAACTAAGGGTTGTGTCTGACGTTCCCACCGACTCTTGGCTGGGGTTGTCAGATGTCATCTGGGAGGAAGTGGATGACCTAGTCAACCAATCAAGAACCTTGGGTTGCTGAACAACACACGGCGCTAGATGACAGCGGCAGTTGTGGCCTCACCGAGTGACCCTGCTGCGACGTCCCCTTGCTGTGCTGCGACCTGGGCCTGGAATGTTTGTGCCTCTGCCACTCGCAGGTGAAGAGCCTGCCACCTCTCTGTCTGACATACTGTTTGTTCTAAAATGTACAGACACTGTTTGATGAAGATATCTGTATATGATAAATACACACCCTGTATTTGATGCCAAATGAACCCACTAACAAGCTTGGTAAACCCTTGGATATAAATTGCGCTCCACAAATGGGCAGGAAAAATTGACTTGTATGTGCCGTTTAAAAAACTCTGTGTATTTTACTGAATATAAAAGCACAAACAGGCTTAATTAACCTTCGGGATAGAATTATGCTACAGAATTTTTCTGTGGCGGTGAAAAACAAAGTTTCTTTACTGGGTACAACTGCAGAACAACGCTTAATTAACCCTGGATGTAAATTGCGCCAAAGAATTGAGCCCCACAAACTAGTAGCTTTGTAGCGTGTTACAATGCGGTGTTTTTTACGCACAAACAAGAGATAAAATTGTAATTAACCTTGCTTGTGAATTAGCTACAGGAAAAATGTATATATTTTGGCGTTGAAAATGACGGTTTCTTGGGATCACCACAGCTGAAAACAATACTTAATTAACCCCTGGATGTAATTGCGCCAAAGAATTGAGCAACCACAAACTAGTAGCTTTGTAGCGTGTTACAATGCGTGTTTTTTACGCCACACAACAAGAGATAAAATTGTAATTACCTTTGCTTGTGAATTATGCTACAGGAAAAATGTATATATTTTGGCGTTCAAAATGACGGTTTCTTGGGATCACAACAGCCGAAAAACAACGCTTAATTAACCCAAGGAAGTAAATTGCGCAAAACAATTGAGCAACCACAAACTAGTAGCTTTGTAGCGTGTTACAATGGCGTGTTTTTTACGCCACACAACAAGAGATAAAATTGTAATTAACCTTCGCTTGTGAATTATGCTACTGGAAAAATGTATATATTTTGGCGTTGAAAACATGACGCTTTCTTGGAGTCAACTACAGCTGGGAATAACAACGCTTTAATTAACCTAATTAACCCCTGATGTAAATTGCGCCAAAGAATTGAGCAGCCAAATGTAAGTGGGTGATTTGTATTGTAAAAACGCTGTTTCTTTAAATGAATTAAACAGGAAGAACTGGCTTAGATCCCCCTTGGATATTCAATGTGCTGTGAAGCAGATTAGGATTTTAAATGGTATATGCCAGCTGCAGTGACGCACACTGGGATTTCAGATCCAATACCCAAAAAATCAGAAATAGAACATTATTAAGAGAAGCTGTCTCTGAGACAAGCTGAGACACCCACAAAAATCGCTTTGTATAAAAATTCAGTCTTCAGTTACAATTAAGCTCGCAGCACCTTCCCTGATCAGTACATGTGAGGAGACGGTGATGAGCTCCCAGCGTCACGGCCCGGACTTAATTAGTGCGATGACGTCAAGAATCCGCCGGTCTCTGATTGGCTTCATCTCTGCACATTGTCATGCAGGATATCCCTTCTTCCTCCCCAGAGTGCTTTGCCCATGTGCGCCATGTGCTCGCAGCAATTTTATCAATCAAAAGCACACTTCGTTCACCGAAGTCCCCCAAACTTCGACTTCGTTCAGAACCGAAGTTTTCCTGAAATTCTAAACGAATTCCACTTCGTTAGAATCAATTCGCCCATCTCTAGTCGTCACACATTTCTACTGAACTTCTTTCAACTAACCAGTTTCAGTGGACTAGGTTTTGTCATGTTCTCAGTAGTTGTCCGATCCTTTAATTGGACTACATATATAGAGTGTTGCTATTAGCAGGTCACCAGAGGTTTTAGAAGCTAGTCTAATTTTAATCAGCTAATCGCAAGGCCACAGTCATTTGAAAAATGATGTTGCCTAATGGGAGTCATTACCTACAAAATCTATACAGAAGCATTGTCATTAAACTTTCCATTTACTCAAAATGGCACTATGATACAAAGTTACATTCTCTGGGTGGTGGTTTCAACACATACAAGCAATTTAGTGGCAGCTGTGGATTGAGGACAACCACTGGTATAATTATAGCTGCAGAAGCAATAACAGCTGCTGTGGGGCCCAGGGGTCATGGACCCACTCAGTTGTGAAATAAATTGTACCTTTTTGCAGCAAATAAAATTTAAGTGGTTTTCTGCTATCTAATATGTCTATGTAGCATTCCTGAATTATGGTGATGTTGTCCATACCTATAAAAATACCCTTGGACAACTAAGAAGCTAGAATTCCAGTTCTATATTTATGTCTAGGGGTGTTCTTTGAAAGGACCCTGTCAGGTGATTTTTGCTACTTAAGTAAATAGAAGCTGAGCTTTGTGATTTACAGTATCTCACAAAAGTGAGTACACCCTCCACATTTTTGTAAATGTTGTATTATATATTTTCATGGGACAACATTGAAGATATGACTCTTTAATGCAATGTAAAGTAATCAGTGTACAGCTTGTACAACAATGTAAATTTGGTTTGCCAAATTTAGTGACAAATTGTGCCCAAAGTGTCAATATTTTGTGTGGCCACCATTTTTTCCCGGCACTGCTTTAACTCTTTTGGGCATGAAGTTCACTAGAGCTTCACAGGATGCAGCCATTGGAATCCTTTTTCACTCCTCCATGATGACATCATGGAGCTGGTGGATGTTAGAAACCTTGCACTCCTCCACCTTCCATTTGAGGATGCTTCACAAAGGCTCAATAGGCTTTGGGTCTAGAGACATGCTTGGCCAGTTCAGCCCCTTTACTCTCATTTTCTTTAGCAAGGTAGTGTTCATCTTGGAGGTGTGTTTGGCATTGTTATCATGTTGGAATATTGCCCTTTGACCCAGTTTCCAACGGGAGGAGATCATGCTCTGCTTCATTATGTCACAGTACATGTTGGCATTTATGTTTCCCTCAATGAACTGTTTCTCCCCACAGCCAGCAGAACTTAAAAATACAGCCTTAAACTATAGCACTCCCAACACCATGCTTGACTGTAGGCAAGAAACATTTGTCTTTGTATTCCGCACCTGTTGCTGCCACACACACTTGACACCATCTGAACCAAATAAGTTTATCTTGGTCTTATTTGGTTCCAGTAATCCATGTCCTTAGTCTGCTTGTCTTCAGAAAACTGTTTCTGGGTTTTCATTTGCATCATCTTTAAAAGAGGCTTCCTTTTGGGATGACAGCCATGCAGACCAATTTGATGCATTTTCTGGTGTATGGTCTGAGCACTGACAGACTAACCAACCAACCCTTTAAAGGAGTTGTCTCATTACGAGCTTTCAGCCTGTCAGTGTCCCTGGTAAGTTGAACTGAGGGGCGTGCTAGCTTGTCTGTCTCTTCTGCTCCCTCTCCCTCCCTCTCCCCCCTCCCATCCGCACACAGGCAGTACGTAACTTCTATACAGGGGGGGGGGGAGGGGTTTGCTCTCAGAGTTCACCCCGTGTGTGCCTGCCTAGGTCTGTTACAGGAGAGGGCTGTCTAGGAGTGTAAGAAGGAAATATGAAGCTGTGTGCTAATAGAGCAGAGAGGATGCATGTGTTCCTATATCCCCCGCTTAGCTTACAAGTCTCCACATCTCCAGCAACACAAGGGATTTGTTAATATACTCAGGATGTCTCACTAATACAGTACAGCATAAAGTATTCACAAGCCTGTTCTTTATAATATTATATAGCCAGCAAAACTTAAAAATACATGATTATAACATACAGTCCCGAGTCACCATGCTTACTGTTAAAGCAGAGGGAAACAGGTCCCTGGTTAAATTTCCCGCACCGAGCACAGAACCGACCTTTCACACCATCCTGAACACAAACATTTTTCTGTGGTTCTTATCTTGTTCAAGTGATATCATTTAGCTGCATGTCTTAAGACAAGATGTTTCGGGCTTTATCATTTGAGAATGATCTGTTTAAAAAGGGCTTCACATTAGGATTGAAATGAACCCAATATTGCAATGCTTGTTTTTGTAAAGGTCTGACACTAAAACAGACTAAGCGAACCCAACCCTTTAACCTTTGCAGAAATATGGGCAGCACTCATACGTCTTTTTTTAAAAGACAATTTCTAGGCATCATGTTGAGCATTTACTTTTGTTGCTAGTGGTTTAGACAATGATGGCTGTGTATTGACTTATTTTGAGGGCACACCAAATCTACACTGTTATACAAGCTGTACACTGACTACTTTCCATTGCATCAAAGTGTCATATTCAGTGTTGTCCCATGAAAAGATATAATACAATATTTCCAAAAATGTAAAGGATATACTCACTTTTGTGAGATACTGTATATGTTTATATGATTTGGTGCTGAATTCCTAAGTTAAAGCAGAAAATGTAAAAGAGAGTACCACTTACCTTGCACACATACAGGGCCGCATGTATGAAAACTGTCTAGGTCTAAGACTTTCTTTGTTGCCCATTGCAGTCAGTGCGCCCATTTCATTTTTTCATTGTTTATGTGTCTAAATTATGCTTTGTGCCTAGATTATATGCATCAATTTTACTGTACAAGGTACACCACACAGCAGATTTTTGACATTTTCATTTCAGGTAGGCTATACACTCATTTAATGTGTGTTAAAACTGGTGTGGCGGCGCCTCTTTTCTGACATTTCACCCTTAGTCTTTGGAACAATAAACATGTTGTGAATCACAATTGATTTGATACACATAGGCATGTATGCTATTCTTCTCATTTGTCATCTTTAATATGAAGAAATAAAACCTTTTTTTTATAAGAAGCAACTTGTTGGAATTTCTTATTTATGAAAGCTATATATCACAAAGCCTTTTCTCCCCTCTATCATATCCTGCTCTCAGATAAAGGGGCAAAACCACCTGACAGGTTTGCTTTGAATGGGTTCTCCGGGACTACCTTTTTATTTGTTATAGGGCTCACAACTTATTTCTATTGAACTTTGTAGTTGATACCTGTTATTTACCTGTTCTGCTTTCCAAAACCAGGCACAGAGTCAATTACTACCCTCCCCCTGCATCCTGAAAGCCATGTGATTTTCATTAATCACATGGCCTCAATGAATGTTTTGTCATCATTCAATGGATGTGCTTAAAACAGACTCAGATCAGAAACACCTTCTGTGTAGTAGGTGTGATCAGAACAGATAATGTTCTGGCTGCATATAGTGACACCATTCTCTCCTTCCAACCTCATCCAGGAAGATTGTTTACAGAGGAGAGAGGATTGTTTATTAGTGCTGCTTCCATTACTATTAGAATTAAGCAGCCTCATGAGTAACTATGTAAACAGAGGTGCTGTCACAAATGTAATAATGACAGCAAGTGTAGATCTGGAGGGGGGGTTTGTACACTAGTACTAATGTGGACAGATAAACCCTCACAGTAATATCTATCTATCTATCTATCTATCTATCTATCTATCTATCTATCTATCTATCTATCTATCTATCTATCTATCGTGACACTGCCCTGACATCACTGGATGCAGGGATGATGCCACATCCCCTTCAATAGGCACACAACTTTCTCATCATCAGAAATTGATTGCTGAGGGGAAGGTGACATCACACACCTTTTTTGGATGCTAGTCAAGCTATCCACTGTACAAGAAAGCTGGGTGATGCCACGTTCCCCACAGCAACCAGAGTTACAATGATGGGATATAGTTGTGTACCTGTTGAGGTGAATGTACAGCCAAAATTTTTTTTGGCCTTGTTACAAAAGTATTGGTGCACTGTACTATACACAGCCTGCTGCAGGCAACCATGAAGTGAACTGGAGCAGAAATGCAGGGGACATGAGGTGTAAATTTCTGAAAATGATAATGTAAGAGTGTACAGAACAGGGCTAAACAGTGCTAGGAAGACTAAGGGGTGAGTGCAGAAAAATCCTAGATTTTAACTACAGTGCAGTGTGGAACTTGTAGGAAAGCGATTCTGGAGAACTACTTACACTCCCACAAGCCAGAAGTTTCACTGTAAAAAGTGGATCTTATGATAGATGAATAAAGAAGCAAAAGAAAAAAAAGAAACACATGAAGAAAGTGAAATATCTTTACATTTCCACATAAATGCTGTTTATAGTGTTCTATGAAATCTTTAAACTCCCGGACAACCCATTTAAGTTTTAAATTTTTTTAAACATTTGCCATGTTTTATGTTTCTTACTAAAATTCTTAACTGTGACACATAGAAAAGCCAAATGACTATCCAAACTCCATGTCTCTATTCTAAATGTACAAATGTATAACTTCTCATTTTCCCTTGTTTTGCCAAAATTTAATTTAGTTTCAGTATGTACCTGACTAAAAATCTTTCCATTGTATCTTGACCCTTCTATATGTGTTTTTTTTATCTCATTGCTCATTGGTATACTTACGTAATTACTTACATGTAAGTGAATGGTTATATTGAGTAATACAAAATGGTAGAACAATATATCATTTTATTGATTAATGAGGATATTATTATTTAAACGTTTTCTTATATATCAAGATTAATTGTTTTTATTGCAAGACCAGATTCATCAATAAGGAACACACACAATCAGAATGCTGAACTTCAAAATCCTTACTTAAGTTTTTGTGTCAAAGGTCACATAAACATCATATAAATGTGTGTTTTTTCTATTGAAAATGTTGACATATGGGCTTTCTTTTAGGCAAAAGCATTATGTGGTTTGAGATTTTTTAAACCTAAGATCTGCAACATATGGTTGCAAATCCTCATGAATTAAAGATCACCTACTTAACTCTGGTGCCATATGTCTATGACATTTCTGATGAGCAGTGAAAAAAACATATATCTGTTAGTTCACATAGAAAAAAGACAACTCTTATTCTGTTTCCACCTAATATACTTTTGAATATATTGTTAAACTATGGTCGACACAGCTGAAAGTAGTAATTATTTACACCTACAATATCAAAATCAACCAGTAGTACATGTGTATTTCTAAATTTTTCAAAGAAAATTATCATACAATATCAAAAAATTAACATTTGCTCAAAAATAATCCAAATTTGCACCATACAACTTTAATAATTTTCATATTTAAGATGAATGTTATATAATTGTATAAATACCATAGATTATGTTTTTGCATTGTATGTTTCCTCTACCAAACAGATATGATATGTGGAATAATCTTAGAATAAAGACAATCAATTTGTAATTAAACTGTATACAGAATTTATAATAATAGAAAAAGACAGAAAAACGATTCACAATCTAGATGTTTGATTGAAAATTAAGTGGCAGCTGTAGAAGAGAACTTAACTGATAAGGGGGTTCCTAACAGTGTAAGAGATAATCAAGATTAGAAAAAAACAAAAAAACAAACAAACAAAAAAAAACCTATAAATATAGTTGGTTTAAATATCTAGCTAGTGGTGCATTTTCAGACTCTCATTTGCTTTAGTTTTGCTTTTGTTTGTATTTTCACTTGATTAAATCGATTTTGACTGTAATAAATGCTAAATAACAGAATGTGAACTCAGCAATAAAGAGGCATAATAAGAGGATAAAGAAGGATTTGACAAAGAATTAAAGTCTCCTGCATTCTATTGGTTTTCTTCTGGCACTCACCGGCTCTACTAGTTATTGCTCTAATTATTATCTCAAATGTACAATATGTTAAAAAGCAAATTTTAAGCGTGTTGAATAATGTGTATGAGACATTACAACAAAAGGATACTGTTCACTGGGGCATTTATTTGAAATGATAACTTAAGGCCATGTCCCCACTGCACGGGTTTTCGACCGGTTTATCAGCCGGTTTGCGGTTTTTCAGAAAAACCGGCCGAAAATGAGCACAATTGTGCTCTATGGAAAACCCATGCAGCAGTCCCCACTGCACAGGTTTTGCCGTCGGACGGTTTTGCCGCTGGCGGTCCGGCGGCAAAACATTGTAGAAGCACAATCTTCCGTCCGGTTTCTGGACAGAAGATGTGCTTCTCAATGGGAGGGGGGAGGGCTGTTCTCCGCTCAACGCGGAGAAAAGCTGTCCCCCCCGCGGCCGTGGGGACGGCCGCAAAACAGGACATATGCCGGCCGGCAAACCGGCCGGTATTTGTCCACTGGCGTGTGGATGCGCCCTTAGACTTAAGGTGGTTTTCATATTAAGATGATACCTTTTACTACAGACCAGATACATCTGGCCAGACATTTCCCCTGAAGTAGATTTTAAAAGAAAATGTGACATTACATATTATTATTATTTTTATTATTATTATTATTATTATTATTATTATTATTATTATTTATTTTAGAGCACTCTTAATTCCAGGGTGCTGTACATTCAAGGTCAGGTTACATACATAACTTAGGTTAAATAAATACAAAAGTGATGATAAATAAATAACAACTGGTACAGAGAGAGAGAGGGCCTTGTCCACGAGGGCTTACAGTCCACAAGGAAGGTGGAAAGAGACAGAAGACATGATTGTGGGGTGGAGTAGTGGCAGTGGGGTTCTTGTTGGGTATAGGCAATCCTTAAGAGATAGGTTTTCAGGTTGCTTTTGAGGCTGATGAAAGTGGATGAGAGTCTGATGTGTTGAGGTAGTGAGTTCCAGAGTATGGGGGAAGCACGGGAGAAGTCTTGGAGACAGTTATGTGAATAACTGATAAGAGGAGAACAGAGAAGAAGTTCCTGTGATTGCGTAACAGGAGGTATCTAGAGATTCGGCAGAAATGTATGGCGCGGAGAGGTTATGAAGAGCCTTGTAGGTCAGGGTTACTAACTTGAATTAGATTCGCTGGGCAATGGGTAGCCAGTGGGGGAATTGGCAGAGGGAAGAGGCAGAGGAGTATCGAGGAGAGAGGTAAATCAGATGGGCAGCAGAGTTAAGGATGTATTGGAGGAGAGTGAGAGTTCTAGACAGGAGGCGACAGAGAAGGATGTTGCAGTAGTCTAAGGGGAGATCAAGAGGGCATGGCAAGCATTTTTGTAGTATCAAAGTTATGAAATTATCAGATTTGTGAGATATTTTTCAGGTTGGGGCAGCAGTCAGGGGTCAGGGCTGAGAGTATTAGTCCATTTTAATAAAAAAAAAACTTTTTTTATTAACTGAGTTCGCTATGGCTAGAATGTATTTATTTACTTGATTAACATCATCCCTTACTACTGCATACACTATAGAAGTGCTGGCTAGCCTGCTGACTAGACAGCTGACATACGTGCTAGTCAGGAGGCTGTTGCTGCTATATTTTACCCACCCCAAACACATTGTCACACTACTTTGCATGGTGTAACGTTTTGTTTGGGAAGGGTTGCAGGTTACTATACTATAGCAGTAGTGGCCTCCTGAATAACGTACCTGTGTACTGGTCAACACCCCAGGAGGCGCTTCTCTACTGTAGTTACCTGTAGTCCTCTCCAAATGTAGCGTCACACTCTAGTAGTGTGACACAACTTTTAGGGACTGCGGTGGGCAGCTACACTATAGCAGCAAACACCTCAGTCTCAAGAGATAATGATATGTCAAATGGAACGTTATCACCTATCGTCATACACGTAATAGTATATATAAACATATAAAACACACAACAAACGCACACATAATATAAATTGAGTAAATAAATATATTGAAGCCCATAGTGAACCTAATTGACAATAATAAAGAAAGTGACCCAGACAACCCCTTTAAGGAGACCAGTAGGCAGTCTCATTAGTGACTGGCAGCCTTTCTTATATGAGTTTTATATGAGAGTGGATACAGAGATGGCTATCCATTACTAATAACAGCAACTTCTTAACTCCTTAAAGAGGTTTCCTCACTATAGGCTTTCACAGGCATCTTAACATTTTCTTTGGCTTAACTTTTCAAATACAGGGCAGGTCTCTCCTCCCAG
This sequence comes from Phyllomedusa bahiana, assembly GCA_025379985.1. Lineage (NCBI taxonomy): Eukaryota > Metazoa > Chordata > Amphibia > Anura > Hylidae > Phyllomedusa > Phyllomedusa bahiana. The sequence goes on along the minus strand of JAODAL010022170.1, from coordinate 26,646 downwards.
TAGGTGTGTCTTCCCTTACTGAGGAGTGGGGACATCATCATACCCCCTCCCTGTTTCCTCCTGAGTCCTCTTCATTCTGTGTGAAAAGTTGAAGAGAGTAGATGTCACCACTTCCCAGACCTCCTGCAATGGTCAGTTTTCATGTCTGGACAGCTGCCACCTCCCTCAGGTCCCATAAGCAATCCTTATAACTGGAACACCTGTATTGGTTTAAACAGTTATAAATACAGCCCCCTAAAATTACAGAACGTGCAGTCTTGTCATTGTGTCTAGCAGAGTGTATAAGGGTGTGTTATATGGATGGGAGAGTGAATCTGACAACTAAAGAGACTCAGTAATTGCCCAGATCCTTCACATCAGAGCTGTTCCTGGGAGAGGAGCAGAGCAGCCTGTTTCATACAGCTCAGGAAGGAGTGAGCACTGAGAGAGCACAACAGCCAATCACAGCACAGGGGGTGGCCCGACCTCAGGCTGCTGAAAGAGCTCGAGACACACACAAATGAGCTAGCAGCATCTATACTAAGTGATTTAGATGATACTAACCAATTGCAAATTTGTTTGTTTTTACTGATCAAATCATTAACACCTTAACGACCTTGGACATATGCGTACGTCCAGGTCGTTTGGGGGTTAACGCTCCTGGACGTATGCATACGTCCTCGACATTGTGCACTCTAACGCCGAGTTTGCACAATCGCTGCAGTATGTCAGCTGTATATTACAGCATCGGCTACAACCGGAGATCACTCCGGGGGGTGGGAGTTAACCCCTTAATTATCGCGACCGCTGTCACAATAACTAAGGGAGAAACAGGAGGAGCGATCTCCTCCTGCGTCTCTGTCAGCGACAGCAACCACATGATCGTGCAGCTGCTGTGTGCTGACAGACAGCCCGGAAGGTATAGAATGCCTTCTGGGCTGTCTGTGACGTCACAATGCCCGGCCGTGCCCTGTGGCCATGGCCGGACATCGTGATTGACAGTTGCCATAGAGACCAATACACAGCAATAAACTGTGTATTGATTTCTATTATAAAAATGATTTTACCTACAGGGAAAAGTAAAAAAATGTGAAAAATTAAAAAAAGGGAAAAACAGTAAAACACAAACATGAAAAATAAAATAAAAACACGTACACTGCCCTTTTCCCCTTTACAATCGGCAATCAAAAAAGATCAAAAATAAATAAAGTACCCATATTTGGTATTGCCGCATGCGTAACAACCTATTCTATAAATCTGTCATGTTAATTAAACCGCATGGTGAACACCATAAAAAAAATAAATAAATAAATGGTCATAGAATTGCGATTTTTGTTCATCCTGCAGCACATAAAATGGAATAAAAAGCGATCAAAAGCTCATATAAACACCAAAGTGATGCCAATTAAAACGTTGGTCAATACTGCAAGAAAAAAGCCCTTATAAAGTGCTGTATATGGAAAAATAAAAAAAGTGATGGCTCTTAGAAGATAGTGATGCATAAATATTGTTTTACACAATAAAAACACTTTTTTTGTTATAGCACTTCAACATAAAAAAAAAAAAAATAAAAAACGGGGTATCCCCAAAATCATCAACCACAGAATAAAACTATTTTTTCATGGATACCCCACGGTGAGCGCTGTTAAAAAAAAAATAAAAAACACTATAAATTTTCGTATTTGAAACGGACGGGTAGGGGGATCCGTGAACCCCGAAAGCGATTGTGGAAGCCCCCCACCGGGAGGGGAATTAAGTAGGTCCCATTTTTACCGAGCCGCCAAAAGGGGAAGGGAAAACCTGTGGCGGTAATCTCCAGGTCGCTCCACGGGCGGACTTTGGGTGGCGGCCAGGTAGGCGAGGTACGAAACTTTTAGGCGGCTCGTGTCGGGACAGGCAGGAAGGTAACAGCGGTGGCAGATTTCGTGGTGGGTAACGAAAGCGGCGGTTCGGTACCGGTAGACAAGAGGACTTTTGGGAAACGCTTTCTCTAAGGTTATGGAACTAAGACCCGGCAAGGCCCCAGGAAGAGGCCGTTTAAAAGGGATTTCCCCGGTAAGGGGCAATTACTGGTGCACTGCCCCTTTTAAATTTTCAACTGCCGGCGCCGCCTTCGCCCTAGGGCGGGCCGGCCCGAGGGACGAGCGGCGGGAAAAGGAGTTGACGGGGGTCCGGGGCCCCGGACAAAAACCCCCCCCCCCCTTTGGCCCCCTCTTTTTTTAGGGGGGGAATTTCTGAAAAAACGCTGCGGTCCGGGTATTCCCTCCCCCCCAAAGACCTTCTTCAGCAAGCCCCTTCCAGCCCCAAAAAGAAAGAAACGTTTCCCTCTAGTACTTCTATACTAGGATCTCCTGATCACGAAGACTTAGGGAAAATCCGCCCAAAGAAGGGGGGATTTCCCGCGGAAGCGATTCGGCCAGGGTTTTTTAGTAGTGGACTGAAATGATTTGGGTTTTCGTGGGGAGGGGTTTCGGTTTTTGAGGGCCCCGGGTATTCGGGTGCTGGGGGGGCGAATTCTAAAAAATTTGATTCTTCCCCTTCGCCGAATTCCCGACAAAAAAAAATTTCGGTCCGAATTACTTTGGGCGAATCCTTTAAAAAAAAAACGCTATTTCAGGCTGCACAGACCCGAGGGGCTGAAAAACGTTGTGCCATGCTTAAATATCAGAGGGATTTGGTTTTGGTCTTCATACAATGTTGTGTTTTAGTAAAAACCCACATAACTGCAGCCGTCTTAGAATCGCTTCATTAAAATTCCGGGGGCACTTAGGGGTAAAAAACGCCCAAAAAACTCAAGCGGAATGTAGCCTGAAAAGTCATGCCGCGAAAATGGAAAAAACAAGCGAGAGCTAGGGGGCAACATTAGTGACGAGGGGGAGGGTGACGGCGGCAGCCACAGCGCAGAGGCAGAGAGGGGGACAATGAAAATTTTTGGGGTGGCAAAAACACGGGTAGGCCCAAAAGTGGACAATGACACAGTGTGGAGGTCACGGGGAAAGCAGGATGAGGTCAGGCATGGGACAATGACATTCTGGGGGGGCAAAAACTGGAGTAGGGCCCCAAAAATGGCCCAAAGACAGAGAGGGGAGATGAGGCGAAGGGGCCAGCTGAGGGCAGAGTGGGGCCCAAAGACACAGTGTGGATTTTTCGGCAGAGCCACACACAGCATGGGGCAGACAGGGACAAAGACATTTGGGGTGGCAAAAAAAAGGGGAGGCTCAGAGTGGCACAATGCACGGTGGGAGGCACGGCACCGTAACCAGCAGCAGCATGAGGTATAGATGGCACAAAGCGAGCGTGGAGGTGACGGGAGCAGCAGCATGAGGCAAGAGTGGGACAAAGACAGGTGTGGAGAGGGTGGCCAAAACCATCCCGGTAAAAATGGTGGGAGGCTGATGAGAAATGTCGCATGGTTTTGGGACCCCGGCGGGTGGGGGGCTCAGAATAGTGATGAGGGATTTATTTGAACCCAACTATTTCTCACAGTTTGTGTAGGCTCATGGTGATGGGTCTACGCCCAAAGGGATTGGTGTGTGGAAATCTGGCCAATCCCGCCTGATTTCTTTGACAAAGGTCAGCGTTTCCCCTTTTCCCCTGACAACGGGTTTTCCCTTTAGGGAACAATGGCCCCCCCGCACTGAACCCGCTCTGAGCCCACTTGCCCGGGAGGACAGCTTTCCACTGCAAACTCGGGAAGTTGCGGCCAAGATCCAGTTTGGGGCCCAAAATCCCGGATTTCTAACGGGGTGGCAGAGTGCTGTCCCAATAGGCCACCACCTGTTGGTTCAGGGTTGCCCGGTCCTGCTGCTGCTGGGGACTCCCCCCTCAGTAGGGGGTGAAAGGGAAATGCTCACAATGACTCCAGACTTAGGTTTCTGCTGAGGAGCTGGGACTGCTCCACCCCCCCCCCTTCCCCCACAGCCCCGGCAGTAGTACATGGCGCTGAAGAAACCCCCCTGTCAGACTTCAGGGAGGGGAGATGCCTAACATGGGCAGCGGCCAAGACTCAGAGGGTTTCCCTATGTATTGGTTTGTCCTCCCCCTCAGAGCTGGGAAAAAGGCTCCCATTTTTGGGCCGGAGGAGGATCCAATAGGGTGGGGAGCCCGAAGTCATCCCCCTCGGATGCTAATATTCCGCTGTCACTTTGCGGGAAATCACTGTGCGGGCCATTTTGCACAAGTGACTCCCGGGGGCCCCCCTGCCTCATCTCCCCTGTTTCTGCACGGTGCTTGCGGGTCATCTGCCTTCTTCCCCATCACCTCTACCTCCCTACAGCTTTTCCTGCTCCTCCTTTTTGTCACCCGGGTAAAATCCAATATTTCATGACAATGTTCTGTCCTTGTCCTCCTTCTCCCCCTCCATTCACCCCCCCCCCCAAAAAAAAGGCCATGGATGTAGTCGCCACGTCTCCAGTCCCCTGCCAGACAATTTTTTACATCTGTTTCCCGACATGAAGCGTGGGGTAACATTATCCTTTGTCCTGGGGTGACATATAAATCGCCTCCCGAAGGCCTCAACAAAGGGAGTGTCACCATAGTGTATGGGTGCATCAAAGTTTTCAACAGGGGGTACTCCTGTCTCCCTGGGTCATCAAAAAATCTTTAAAGGGGCCCTTTCTTTTATACAGTCGGTCAAACATGTGCAGGGGGAAATTTCCCAACGGGGGGGAAAACACGATTCGGTTTTTTGGGGGAGGCCGTTTTTCCATGCAATTCGAGGGGGGTTTTCCTGGCTTTTGGAATGGGATAAGTTCCTGGCCTTTTTCAGAATTTCGAAGATGGGTGGAACTTCAGGAACCCTTTTCAAACCAATTGAAAAAATTGCCTGCAGGGTCAGGGGACCATCCCTCCCGGTGCAGCGTTTTGCGTTCCGCGGAGAAAGCACACATCGTTTCTTGTGAAACGGAGCGTTCCTCCACTTTTTGACTTCGTTGCCGAGGCAAGCCAGGTTTTAAAACTGCGTGACACCGCTGTGCCCTACACATTGGTATGAGGGACAGTATTTGTGGGGGCTGAATGATGGGGGGTGGGGAGGAGAGGAGGCGGACATTGGGCGGGAGCCGCAGTATGCAACGTGGTGGAGAAAGGGGCGCTCCTTTTCCAAGTTTTTGGGGTGTACTGGGGGCAGGAAGCACATTCACCAGGGGCCTAAAGGCATGTGGCCTGACCTAGTTACAGCTCAGACTCCGCGCTGCCGTGCCCTTGGGAAAAACCCGATAAGCCAAGGACTCCCCCTTTTGTTCTACTTATTTATGAAGGCGGGTCTTTTTTTGGAAAAGAAATTATGGTGAACCCCCACCCGGGCTGGGACAACCATTAGTTCTCTGAATGGTGCAGAGTCCCCATTTGGAAAAAGGGAGGGACTGCGTCCCAAAAACTTGGCGGGAGCACGGTCGTTGCCATTAATGGTTGGACGCATTTTTTTGTCTTTTTGCAATGCATCGCTGAACGACTGTGGGCCATGATAGTGAGGAGCAGAGATCGGACGGGAGATGTTTCAAAGAGAAACACTCCCTTCTGCGAGGTGGTGAGCCTTGACTGGCTGCGGGCAGCTTGCCACTGGGCCACTGCTGTTTTTCTGGGGGCGGCGAGGCCCAACCACATCTGAGCACATTTCTCCCGGCCACCGGATGGTGAGCTGCATGTGTTGACGCAGGGGTGGTGCCAATGTTACTCCTGGCCACGCTTCACTTTTTGCCTACATTTTTCACATTCCCCCTTTATTGGGGCTCCCCGGTGTTTTAGCAAAGAACTGCCACACGCCAAGTATCTGATTTTACCCACAACGCTCCGCACTGAGTGATACTCCCGCCGCTGCCTCATTTGAGCCCGTGCCGTTTACTTTCTTCCCTGAAAAGCGTTTTTTTTTACCCCTGGGGCTTGGCTCCCGACCTCCATGCTGCTCCCCCTCGACTCACGGCCGCACAACCCACTTGCTGGTGCACGCTGCCTGGCCAAGGCTGACCCTCTTCCCCTGAATGTAACCCCCTTGCCTCACCCGGTCCCAGTGGGGTCGGCTACATCATCAATTTTCTATTTTGTGTTTCATCGCATGCTGTCCCTCACCCCGGGTTTTGGTATGCAGAGTCTGCCCCTAAACTGACCCCCAGCATTCTCAACATCTATACTTTCCCGTTTTATACAAGAGCAGGGGTTTTGGCCCCATTTTTCGCTCCCAAAAGGGTAGCTGCTGACTGCCCTCCTCAAATTGTTAAACCTGGGCATATGGGGTCGGCCCGACCACAATAGATCTCTGGTGGGGGGAAACCGGAGGGACAGGGGGGTTTTGAGGAAAGGTGAGGCCGTGCCCCCGCTTCTGCCCGGGCCAATAAGGTTGTTCTGATGTTCCCCCCGACTCTTGGCTGGGGTTGTCAATGTCATCTGGGAAAAATGGGAGACCAGTCAACCAATCGAACCATTGGGTTCTAAAAACCACGGCCCTAGAGACAGCAGCAGTTGTGGCCTCACCGAGTGACCCCTGCTGCGACGTCCCCCGCTGTGCGCGACCTGGGGCCGTCCGGAAAGTTTGTCCTTGCCACTCGAGGGGAAGGACCCGCCACTCTTGTTGACCCTACTGTTTGTTTAAAAGTACAGACACTGTGTGATGAAGATATCTGATTGATAAATAACACCCCGTATTTGCTCCAAATTAAGAGTAACAAGCTTTTGGGGAAAACCCCGGATTAAAAATTTCACTCACAATTGACCCCGGAAAAATTTACTTCTATGTGTCGTTTAAAAAACACTTGTTTTACTGATGTAAAAAACACAAAACGGCTTAAAATTTAAACCTTCGGGGAAGAAATTTTGCTACAGGGAAAAATTGCTTCTTGGGGTGAAAAAGAACGTTTCTTTTACAAAAATACAACTGCAAAAAAAATTAATTAAAAAACCCCCGGATGTAAAAATTCGCAAAAGAATTTTAGCAACTAAAAAATTTTCCGCTTTGTAGCGTGTTACTTACGTGTAATAAATTTACCACAAGAGAAAAATTTTTTTTTGGGTTTTAAATTTTTTAACCTTTTTCTGAAAAATTTTTTTGGAAATTTATGGATTTGCCCAAAAAAAACCCCAAAAAAAAAACCCTTTTTTGGCGGATTTTTAAAAAAAGAAAAACTTTTTCTTTTAGTTTCCACCAAAACCGGGAAAAAAGGAACCAAACGAAAAATTTTTAAAACCCTGGGGTAAATTGCGCAAAAGAATTGAGCAAACCAAAAAAAAGTGGTATTTGTATTGTAAAAAAACTGTTTTTTAAATGAATCAACAGGAAAAGGGTTAATAACCCCTTTGGTATTAAAGTGCTGTGACGATAGCATTAAAATGTATATGGTGATTTGGGCGCACACTGGAATTTGTTTCCCCATACCCCACAAAAAAAGAATTAGAACGTTTAAAAGAGCAGTTCTGGACAAGTGTGACACCCCCCAAAAATGTGTAAAAAATGAGTTCTTTGTAAGAAAATTTTTTGCAGCCGGGCAGCACCTTCCCCCAATCAGGGACAGTAGAGCGGGATGAGCTCCCCCGGGCGCGCCGGACTTATATAGTGCGGTTTTCTCACAGAATCCCGCCGGGCTCTTTGGCTTATTTGCAATGTCATTTAGGCTATTTCCCTTCTTTCCCCCGAGTTCTTCCCCCGAAGTACCCCAACTTCGACTTCGTTCCGAACGAAGTTTCCCGAAATTCAAACGAATTCCACTTTATTTAATCAATTTGCCCCCCCTTAGTAAGAACCTCAAAGGGGTCCCCCGGAACGGGGTCCCAGTTTTTAGGAAGGCCTTTTTAGGGGCAAATTTGGCGACAGCCCCCCCCCCCGGGGGGAAAACAGGGGAGGATTCTTTTTTTTCAGCTTTTGCCTTCGTGCCTCGAACACGGGCAGATGTGGGTCGGACCAGATGGTCTTCAATCCGGTCTCGTCTGCCGCCGGAACCTCGGTTGGGATGCGAGGGGGAAGGGGGGGGGGGGATGCAGACCTATCGATGTAAAGGGGGAGGCACAGAGAACCCCGAGCCCCGCCAAAACTTGGGGGAAAAAAACTGGGACCCCTCGATCCAAAACGATTTCTGAGGGGCCCCCTCAACAAAAAACATGAAGAAAAAATAGCTCTGCCAGGCGAGGGGCAGACGGCAGGCCAGGCAGCGGGACAAAATGCGCCATCTTGGAAAACCGATCTGTGATCACTCAGACAATGGTGTTGCCAGCCGAAGGAGGGAGATCGGTTACAAAGTCCATTGCTATGTGGGTCCATGGTTGAGTAGGGATGGGTAGTGTATGTAGTAGGTCTGCCGGCTTGTGACGAGGAGTCTTGTTGTGGGCACAGGAGTTACAAGACTCAACGAAGTCCTTGACATCTTTAACGAGGTCTGGCCACCAGTAGAACCGGGATATCAGGAGGAATGTTTTTCGGGCGCCGGGATGACGGCTACCAAGGAGCAATGTCCCCATTTCAAGATACGTCTGCGGAGAGCAGGGCTTACGTAAGTCTTCCCCGGGGGAACCTTCCGGAGGTCAACCGGAGCACCCGAGATAAGACGTTCTGGGGGAATTATATGTTCAGGAGTAGTCTCTTCACCCACCACGTTGGAGGCACGGGAGAGAGCGTCGGCCTTCACGTTCTTTTCCACGGGCCGGAAGTGGATCTCGAAGTCGAACCGGGAGAAGAAGAGCGACCACCTAGCCTGGCGTGGGTTAAGTCACTGAGCCGTCTGGAGGTATTGGAGGTTTTCGTGATCCGAATAGATACGGATGGGATGACAAGCACCTTCCAGCAGATAACGCCATTCCTCCAAAGCCAGCTTGATAGCTATTAGCTCCCGGTCGCCAATCGTTGTAGTTGTAAGTTCCTCTTCGGCGGGTGAGGAACGTCTTGGAAAAGACGCACATGTTACGGTCTTGCCCGTGGGCCCTTTTTGGCTGAGATACGCTCACGACCCCCACAGACGAGGCATCACTTCCAACATAAATGGTTTCGCAGGGATCCAGGCCGTGATATAATAGAGCAGTGCAAAGGCAGACTTGAGCTTAGAGAATGCCTCCTCAGCTACAGAAGGGCCAGCTACACGGGTTAGCGTGTTTCTTTGTAAGCGCCACTAATGGAGCTACTAGCGTAGAAAAGTGAGGAATATAAATTGGCAATAGTAGTTATAGAACCCCAGGAAGCGCTGTTATGGCTGCAGGCCGAACTGGGCGTGGCCACTGTAACACGGCCGACAGTTTCGCGGATCTCCGGTAGACTTGGTCAGAGATTGGATGTATCCCAGAAACGGAAAGGCTGGTTTGGTGGAAGAGGCACTTCCCCTGCTTGGCATACAGATGGTTATTTCGGAGACGCTTCAACACCTGACGAACATGGCTGCGTTGGGTTTCGAGGGTCAGGAGGAGACACATGATATAATCTAGGTAAACCAACTACGAAGGTGTAGAGGAGATCTTTGAAGATTGTCATTCACAGAGCTCCTGGAAGACGGCAGGCGCATTGACAGTCTGAAGGGCATCACCAGGTATCTCCAAAGTGCACGTCCCTGCGTGTTGAAGGCCGTCTTCCATCATCGCCCTTGCGGTATTCGGACCAAATTGTAGGGCCCCTCTCAAATCCCAGCATGGAGAAGATCCTTGACGCCCCGCAGCAGCCGGTCAAAGAGCTCTGTGATCAACGGCCCAGAGTGTACCGGTTTTTCACCTTGATCTTGTGCAGACCCAGTAGTCTATGCAGGGCCCGTAGGAAACATCCTTCTTTTCTATGAAGAAGAAACCCACTCCCACGGGAGAAGAGGATTTCTTAAACCTCTTCTGGAGATTCTCTGGATGTACTCCGACATGGCTTGTGTCTCTGGAACGGATAAGGGGGTAGACTCTGCCCCGACGGAGGAATGGTACCGGCAGTAGTCAACGGACAGTCGTATGGACGAATTGAAAGAGGAAGACTCTCGGCTTGTTTCTCAGAGAACACATCAGCATTACCCAGATATCTTCGGGCGGCAGGCCGGGGCAGCTGGCTCACGAGACAAGGGCGTCGAGCGGGAGGCAGGAAAGCACGGCGAGGCGTCACCAAACAAAACCCCCGACAGTTGGGAGACCCCAACGAGTTACTTCTGCAGACGTTCAGTCCAGAGTAGGAGAGTGGATGCAGCCCAGCCATGGGCCCGAGGAGGACCACTGATGTGGAGCGACGGCAACACGTAGAAAGAGATCTCTTCCCTTATGTATCGCCACACGTGACGGGGGAAGTGGCTTGGTGATAAATGGATGTGTCGATAAGCAGCTCCCCGCCTGACCAGACGAGATAACGAGCGGTCTTCTCCAGGTGGACTACTCGGAAGGCGGTTCTGTTTCACCAGGAGGACTGATGGATAAAGTCTCGGCTGAGCCGAGATCCAGAAATCGCGGGGACTTGGTGAAAGAGATTCCAGATTCAGACAACGACCGTTACTGGCATCGAGAGGAGTGGAGAGGAGGGAGTTTGCACCTAGGAATTGCTCTCCACAGAACCTAGGTGCGGGAAGTTTCCCGCATGCTTGGGACGCTTGGGATAACTCCTCCGGAAAATCGTTCTGGGCTGCCACAGTAGAGGCACATGTTTCCTTTGCGGGACGAGGGGCCAACTCTTGCTCTGTGAGTTGAACGATCAATCTGCATGGGCTCTCGGTGGGTGTTGGCGACTGTGGCGCTGGGGGGCCTCTGGAACACGGTGCAGGCGAGGAGGGAAACCGGCGATGGTTGGGCTAGCTGACGATTCATTGCCGAAAGTTACTCTTCCCGTTCAATGAAGCGCACATCAATGCGGGTAGTCAACCGGGATCAAGATCACTGAGGGAAGGATGGAATGTCTTAGTGGCCAAGACAATCCTTAACTCGGCTTGAGAGCCCTTTCTTGAGGTGGCACACAGAGCGGCCTCGTTCCATGACAGTTCTAGGCTTCAGGTGGCGGAAATTGCACCACGTATGTCTCCCATGGCGAATCCCTCTGACGTTAGGTTTAGGAGGGCTGTTCGCGGGAGGATTGAGGAGCTGGTTCATCTAAACCACTGCGGAAATCACTGAGGAACGACTGTAGATCCGGCGTCACCCGATAGGTTACCTGTCACACAGAGGTGTAGCTATGCCAGGGCCTTCCCGGAGAGCACGCTGACCACCGAAAGCCACCTTGGATTCTTTCCGAGGGAACTGACCAGCCATAAGTTCCACCATGTAGGGAAGCAACTTGGTGATGTGAAGCCCCTGCAGTCCTTGGGTTCCCCGGTCAAATTTGTGTCGAGATGGACAAACGGGAGTTTGGGGGTTCCGACTGAGCGGACTGCCACGGGAGAACCACTGCAGCCGACTGCTTGCTGCTGAGTGGCGATGAACTGCTGCATCATAGAGGATGAGGCTGCCTCGAGCTGCTGCTCTTGCTGCACGATCTGCTTCGATTTCGCTGACCACTACGGTGGTGATGCTGGCGAACGCTCGGTAAAGACACCTCGGCGGGATCCATGGCCGGATTCTTACTGTTATCGGACTGGTAGTGGATCCGCTGTGCACCACCACAAGCGATCGGGTTGAAATCACCATACCAGGGAGCAGAATCTAAGTAGCTCCCGGTTTTCACCAGAGCCCGGCGCAAAGCGGGATGGACTTGCTGCGGTGGGAATCTACCATGTCGCTTCCACTGGCGGCACTTGCTTGCGGTGGCAGCCAAGGGTAGGCGGGGTACAGATACGTTAGGCAGGCTCGTAGTCAGGGACAGGGCAGGAAGGTCTGGCAGGCGACAGAGATTCGTGGGTCGTAAAACGGTAAGCGGACGGTTCGGTACACGGTTAGACAAGACGAGAACTCTCTGTAACGCTTTCTCTTTATTTTTTTTTAGGGCATGAGCACTAAAGATCGGCAAGGCTGCCCAGGAAGAGGCCGGACATAAATAGGAGCAGTGGCCCGATATAATGGCATAATTACCGGTGCCTGTCCCTTTAAATTTCACACTGCCGGCGGATGTGTCCGCACACCCTAAGGGGTGGCGCCGTGGACTGGGACGGGACGGGACAGGTCGCGTGGGACGGGTAAGTCAACTAGTGGCACGGGGCAGAGGGGTGGTGAGCGGACTCCGGACCCGAAAGGCTGTGGGATGGAGAGCCGCTCGGAGTCGGGGCACGAATGCGCCCGCGACCCAGGACGAGGGTCGCATGGGCATCCGTGACAGTATGAAGACCAAACCAATATCCCTCTGCATATTTTGAGACATTGACACAACGTACTTATAGCACCTACAGGCTCTCGCAGCCTGGAAATAGCTGTTTTTTTAACGCGATTCGTCCCAAAGTAATTCAGCCCGAAATAAATTTTGTTGGAAAATTTGGCGAAGTCGGCGAAGTGAATTTTTGAGAAATTCGCCCTTCTCTAGTTATAACCTTATTACCACCCACTATAGGTGGTACTTGTGTCTTCTGGGAGGGTTTCATTGAAAAATCGGTGCAAAAAACGCACAAAAAACCCCCCAAAAGACGTCCTGCGCTTTCCATAGACTCCTGTAGTAAATTTTCTGCCCTGCTCTGGCATTTTTTAGAACATGTTGCAAAATACGACAAGTAAAAAATAACCGGATTGCAGAAAAAAAGAAGCTCAGTGTAGACAGCAGGACGTTTTTACATTAGAAGTCTTTGGGAGCTCTTTACAGTCATTTTTTCAGCGTTTTTAGAAAACGAAAAACTTTGAAAAAACGGACGTTTTTCTGTGCAGTGTAGACATAGCCTAACTCTAGCAATGATATATACTTATTAAAGTGCCATTGTGGCAAGATTTATATCGGACAAACTTCTAGGATACGAGTGAGACTGAATGAACACAGGTCACAGATCCGTCTCAATAAGTCTAAAATGGACCAATCTCTGAAGGAGAAAGAGATTGGCCATTGTATTGACATAAAGAAAAAATTTGGTGAATCATCGGTTGTCAGACACTTTTTGGAAAGGCGATATAATGTGAGCAAACTACGTTGGTGCATATTGGAGAATGTTGAGGGTAATGATCCTGAACAGATCATGCTGAAGTTGCTACAGCGTGAGGTATTTTGAATTTACAAATTAGATGCTTTGTCATCAAAGGGTTTAAATGAGGAATGCCATTGGAATATATTTTTGTAAAGTTATTGGTTTTGTCATATTATCACCTACCTTTAGGTATTCGTGTATAGTAAGTTGAGACTGCATGCGTAGCTCGCTATTTAGTATATGGAGTATCCATATTAAGTAAGGGTAAAAAGTAAGGGCAAGAGGTAATTTTGTTTGTATGGTTTAAATATAGGAATTTGAGTCAATATGATGTGGATGTTTGTCCTTGTTTTAAATGATGTTTTGTATTTTAATGGTTTGTTAAAAAATGACTTGGTCAAAACTTTAGGCTGATGCTATATATATCATCAGCGTAAGATCCAGCGTTTACGCTTGATAAAGGGGGCGTGTCCATCCCCGAAATGTTGCGAGTTGGACACTGTGAATTACGCTGGCAGCTGCGAGGTTGTCCCGAAAGCGCCGTTTTTTTTCCGATGCAGGACCAAGATTTTTGCCACGGTTTGTGCAAAAACCGTGGTCGTTTCTTGTTTTTTTTACGTCGCCCATACAATTGTATTGTATGGGAAGACGGCATGAAAACTAAAAGCGCCAGCATATTATACATGTTGTATAGTACGCTGGCGCCAGAAGACAAGCAGAGAAAAGACGAGCTGTGGAGACTGCAGCTTGTCTTTTCTATTGCCGGTTATGGGGCACACGAACGATCAGTACTTCGGCGCTTTTGAAAAACTAAAAGCGCGGAAGATACGATCTTATTCATGTGCAGTGTAGAAACAGCCTAACATGTATAAAGGCTATAGATAGACTGGAACTAAAATAAAAGTCTTTAGAATAGCATGTCAGTGAATAGAAACTATGGTACTGATCTTGCTTGGTTGAGACCACAGCTCCCAGCCAGACCTGGGTTGTGTTGGCTCTTGCTGTATGTAGAAGAAAGGGTGAGAGCAGCAAAAATAAATTTCAAATTTAATGTAGTAAAAATTAAATTCATTTGGAAGAGTTATTATGAATTAAGGGCAAGTAACAATTCTAAGAACCCCTTACTCATGTGAAATTGGACATGTCTCTATCAGAAATTATAGAGCAACCTATTGGTTGTAAGAGCTATGTTTGAATCTAGTGGCCAGCTATAAAAATAGATGACCATTCTTTAGCAGAGGCATAATTTGAAACCCCTGGGCCCTAGTGCAAAAAGGTAAATGGACCCCCCAGCTATTATGTACCACTTAATGTCTAATGTCTCCTTATGTTGCAGAAGGGCTTTTGGGCACCTTCAAGCTGCATGGCCCGGTAACGACTGCTACCTCTGCACTCCCTATAGTTATGCCTCTGTTCTTTAGCTGTCCTCATCATCCTGTGTTTTATTAAAAAGAAGGGGCTTTTAACCACTGTATCTCTTGTGGGCCCTGTCAATTTCCTTTCAGCTAGTATTTTCAGGATCATATTTTCATGTCCTAATGAAAAATTCCTAAATATCTTTAATTAGAAAAGTCTGCTAATTTTGTGTAAGTATTAATCATTATATAAGAACAAAATGTCCGCTGGGCTGCTTCCTCAGCAGAAACCTGTCCTAGGCTCTGAGTTACGGTATCATGGATGGCTTTGCAGAGTATGAGGGATGGCTCTGCAGAGTAGAAAGTGGACTGAGGGCTGTACACACACACACACACACACCCACACACACAACACACACAACACACACACACACACACACAACACACACACACACACACACACACACCACACAAACACACCACACACACCACACACACACATGAGTGATAATACAAAAACTTTTTTTTCCACTCATGGTTAGTGGTTTGCGGAAGCCATTTATTGTCAAATTACTGTGTTTTCTCTTTTTATCTCATAATGACAACAAAAACATCCAGATGACCCTGATCAAAAGTTTGGCCTCATAACATGCAAAGAAGTTGACACAAATGGGTTTATTTCATATGATGCATTATTGAATCACTTGGAATTTTATACTATGACTATTTACCCAGTTTATTAAATACCATTCCTAAGTTTTGGGGATTTCTCTCCTTTGAGAGGCTATGATGTCTATTACTATTATACCTCACATTTTGTTGTGTAGGAGGCTCTTTCAAGAATCAGTTTATTGAATTTGTAACTTTGATATATTGATACAGATCTAGTGTTATTTCCTCCACACACATTGGTTAGGCTTTATTACATTCTAATGACATCTTTATATCGCTGGGTTCTCTGTTTTTGGTTTGCCTCTTTTTTGTGTCTTTTGTATTTTTTGTAATGTTTGTATATCTGTTCATGGATACATTTTATATAATATGTTTATAAATAAAGATTTTTGAATTTTTTTATTGAGATAAGACTCATTCTTCTCCTTTGTTTATCATGTTTTGGATCATTGTCTTGATGGAAGATAAATCTCCGTCCCAGTCTCAGGTCTTTTGCAGACTCCAAGAGGTTTTCTTCCAGAATGGTCCTGTGTTTGGCTCCATCAATTTTAACCACCTCTCCTGTCGCTGCTGAAGAAAAGCAGGCCCAAACTATGATGCTACCACCACCATGTTTGACAGTGGGGATGGTGTGTTCAAGGTGATGAGCTGTGTTGCTTTTATGCCAAACATATCGTTTTTCATTGTGGCCAAAAAGTTAGATTTTTACTTTATCTGACCAGAGCATCTTCTTCCACATGTCTGGTGTCTCTCAGGTGGCTTGTGGCAAACTTTAAACAAAACTTTTTATGGGTATCCTTGAGAAATGGCTTTCTTCTTGTCACTCTTCCATAAAGGCCAGATTTGTGCAGTGTACGACTGATTGTTGTCCTATGGACAGACTCTCCCACCTTAGCTGCAGATCTCTGCAGTTCATCCAGAGTGATCATGGGCCTCTTGGCTGCATGTTCTGTCTTCTTACACGTGGTCACTGTGTGTATTCCGACATCCAGCTAAACCTTCTCCTATGTTTCCAATAAATCCAAACTTTGTTCTGAACTTTTAACTCTTTTTATTAGTTAACAGCTTGAACGTGAGTGAATGGATAAGGCATGGAGTTGACAGGAAGAATTATGCGATAAAACTACAAACAATGCAGAAAACACAGATGTCAGTGATCAGCATGACAACATGATTATGACATTTCTAGTACACTCTTAGTACAGGAGCACATGGCAAGAAACATGGCTGCCTAAACATGTGAGCACATGGGATAGACAATACATGAGGTTCCCGGATAATAACTGCACTCTGACTATTAACAGTTTTTATAATACACTAACATCACAGCATACTGATCAAACTCTTACCAGCTATGCTAAGTCGGAGAAATGGATAAAGATGAGTGTGCACAGGAGAGCAGTGAAGTGTGACTGACTCTGTCCAGATTCTGCTCTAAAAAGGGCCTTCTTCTTCCCAGAAATGCACTTCACCTTGACATCATTCTCCCAGAATTCTCTGCAGTCTTAAAGTGGATCTGTAACACTTATATAAAGCACTGTACAACTTTGGCCAGCAGATGGCACTATTACAACAAGTATTGCATACGTGGCTATCTGGCAATATTCTTTCAACCTTGCTAGACAGAACACTCCCCGCCTGACATCAACTGATGTCACCACTAGGCTCTGTGGGAGAAAACAACAGAAAGAGTTCTGCGACTGGCCTGAGAAATAGTTTGCTCTCTCTGAGCTTCCATACTTTCCATAGTCCAGCAGCTCGTAGGCTCCCTTCGGTAAACAATCGGCCTTGGTGCCTTACTTGGATGTGGTGATGTTGTACAAGCAGAGTTGTGACATACTGATGTCCTGGAATTATTAAAGGATGTTTCTCCATAACTTTCCCTTTGGCTTCTTGAAGACGGCCCTCAATTCTGAGCAGCCCATCTTGGTCGATAATTGGGTCGAGCTTTCTCAAAGTACTGTCTTTAGAAACAGGTTGCCCTTTGTTCAGGTTGTCTAGTTCTTTAGAAATAACATTCACTTTTGTATGATGTGAAATATCAAGTTCTTGGATCTATTCTAGGTCGGAACGTGAAAGCATGTTGCAGTGATGCCAACCCCTGCGGGATTCTTTGTTCCTCAGGTAATGTCGACTTGTAAGTCTGAGATATGTGAGTTAAACAAGCGATAGCACGGACAAGCGACTTCCAGGTTGAGAACCTGCTGAAACGATGGGATTGGAGGCAGTGTTCAGATGTCCCTGTACGTAGAACAGATACTTGAGGGCGGATTTCTTCGTCGTCATCTGGCTCTATCAGTTCAAACGTGTCAGGTTCGATAGTGCAAGACGTTGAACGGTTCAGGAATGCAGGACCCGTAAACCATGTTGTGTCTTTCAGGTGGTTCGGTGCAACAGATCTGGTTGCGTGGTCCGCTGGATTATGATGCGTGGGTACATAGTGCCACTGTTTGGGACTAGTGGATCTCCTGATCCTCAGCACTCTGTTGCTGACATAGACATAAAAGTGTTGTGTTTCGTTACAGATGTATCCTAGGACCACCTTGCTGTCTGTGTAGAACTCAACTTCCTTGAGTTCCAGGTTCAGTCCTGTTGTTATGAGTTCAGCCAACTCCACTGCAAGCACAGCAGCACAGAGTTCCAATCTGGGAATTGTGTGTTCACGGAGTGGCGCCAATTTTGTCCGGCTCATAACGAATCCTATATGACATTGGTCTTTGACATCTATAGTTTTTAGATATGCCACTGCTGCAATCGCTTTGACTGAGGCATCACAGAAGATACAAAGTCTTTGCATTTTGACTTCTGTAGATGGCACGGAAGCATACGGTCATGTCACATGAAGGCTGGACAAAGCTTCCAAGGACTTCATACAACTTGCCCACAAGTCTCTTTTCTCCATGGGGAGTGGGTCATCCCAGTCAGCTGTGTCTTGGGTGAAGTCTCTTAACATCCATTTACCTTGGATAGTGACAGGAGCTACGAATCCCAGAGGATCGTATAAACTGTTTATGGCAGACAGGACACCTCTGCGTGTGAAGGGCTTTTCTTCCTTGTTGACTTGGAAGGTGAAAGCATCTGCCTTTAGATCCCAGAGCAACCCAAGGCTCCTTTGCATAGGAAGGGAGTCACAGCCTAGATCCAAGTCTTTTAGGTCTGCTGAGTGGTCTTGAGAGGGAAAGGCCTCCATAAGTTCTCGGCTGTTGGAAGCAATCTTGTGCAACCTCAAATTGGATTTCTTGAGCCCTTTTGAGAAGACTGATTGCTGCCTCGTTAGTGGGTGTGGATTTCAAGCAGTCATCAACATAGAAGTCCTTTTCCACGAAGGATCTAGCATCCGACCCGTACTTTGCTTCACCCTCTCTGACTGAATATCTGAGACCATAGATGGCGTCTGCTGGGGAAGGACTGTTTCCAAAGACGTGCACTCTCATCCGGTACTCTATGATGTCTTTACAGGGGTTGTTGTCACGGTACCAGAAGAACCTCAAGGAGTTTCTGTATTCTTTGACGAGAAAGCAGTGGAACATCTGTTGTATATCAGCCATAAATGCCACAGCATCTCTGCGGAAACGTAGAAGCACTTCTAGAAGTCTGTTGTTGAGGTCTGGGCCTGACAGTAGGACATCATTGAGTGAGACACCTTCGCACCTTGCACTTGAGTCAAATACTACTCTTATCTGACCTGGTTTCTTTGGATGATAAACGCTGAATATGGGTAGATACCAACACACTTCAGAGTCTTGAAGCGCTGGTGCAATCTCTGCATGATGGTTCTGGAATATCTTCTCCATGAAGGCGAAGAAGTGTTGTCTTGTCTCTAGTGACCTCTGGAGTTTCTGTCTGAGAGAGACAAATCGACCATAAACACTTTCTCTGTTGTTGGGTAAGCGTGGTCTCTGGGGTTTAAATGGCAAAGGTGCAATCCAACTTTTTGACTCATCCTTTACTATTTCTCGATCCACTATGTCCAAGAACAGCCTGTCTTCTATGGACATCGCTACCCCTGTTGTCCTCTCTTCTTCTGTGGAAAACTGTGCACCCTATGTGGTCTTGCTCACCGTCACAAGCGTGGTCTTCACATGAAGGGTCTGTGAATGGGCAAGGTAAGGAATCTCTGTGTGGGAACTCCTTTACCAGGAAACTACTCTGACAAGGTTGGAAGAGAGAAGGACGTCGATTTTCAAGTGTACTAGTGAGCATACTATTGACTGAGGTAGGCTTGTGTGCTCCTCCTAGACAGACATCTCCTATGATGACCCATCCTAGGTCTAGTCCCCTGGGCGTAATGGAGCATTCTGAGGACCATTAATCTGAGCTCTAGCCTTATGGACTCGTAGTATATTTCTCCCAAGGAGTAATACAATCGGTGTCTCTGGGTCTAGCTTTGGTATGAGGTGAGCTATACACTTCAAATGGGGGTGAAATGCAGCAACATCCGGTGTAGGTATCTCTGACCTGTTGTCGGTAATCTGATTGCACTCCAGTATGGTTGGCAGAGACAAACAGGTTTGGCCATCCATGGACTCAACTTTGTACCCGGTTGCCTTCCTCCCCGCCGTCTCGACAGTACCTGCACATGTCCTTAAGGAGTAGGGAGAGCTGGGCCCTTTGATGCCAAAGGTGTCAAAGAAGGTGGACTTAGCTAGAGACCTGTTGCTCTGATCGTCTAAGATTGCATATATCTTGATTGCCTTTTCTCTGTGGCCTGCTGCGTAGACTCTGACAGGGCAGATTTAGAACAGGACTTCCTCCTACAAGTCCCTTGCCTATCTCCGTACACTGAGAGGTGACTATCTGGTGTCTTCTACGTCGGTGTCTGTCTGCTTTCTAACACACTCGTCAGCCTGTGATGGTACCAGTGAGGGCAGTCCGGGGTGTAGAGCTGTGTTGTGTTCTGTGCTGCCACACTCTATGCATTTCACACTGGCCTTGCAGTTCCTGGCGAAGTGCGATGTTGTTGTGCAGCACCTGAAGCAGATGTTGTTCTCCTTGAGGAAGCTCTTGCGGTCCTCTAGAGGCTTCTCCCTGAAGACTCTGCATTTCAGTAAAGGATGCGGTTTCTTGTGTAGGGGACAATGCTTGCTGAGGTCCATAGGGCTGTTATCCTCTTGGGGGGACCTAGAGGCCCTGTAAGGAAAACCTGAGGAAGTAACATTAGTTTTGTGGACTGCCACTGGTGTTTTATGAGGTTTGACATCAGGGGCAGTGTTACATGACATAGCAAAATCAAACTGGGATCATTTCTGATTCTCGCCTGTTCAGTAACAAAATCTACAAACACTTTGAAAGGAGGAAATGGTACATTATGAGTCTGTTTATAACGAGAACCGTGCATAATCCATTTCTCCTGCAAGTTATAAGGAAGCTTTTGTACAATTGGATTAACACCCCTGGCGGTGTCTAGGAACGCTAACCCTGGTAGATCACCTTCTGCCTGAGCAACCAGTACCTCCATTAACAAGTCACTCAGCTCTCTGAGCTTCTGGTAGCCCTTGTTTGCTACTCTGGGAAAGTTATAGAGTCTCTTATATAAAGCATCTTCTACCGCTTCTATGGACCCATAGCATTCATCAAGTCTCTCCCACACCATCCTTAAGCCTGTGACAGGGTAGTTTATGTTAATGTCTCTGAGTCTTCCAAGCCACTTTGCCAGGAGGTCTAACTCCTCGCTACAGGAAAGGTCTAAACCTCTGATGGCATTCTGAAAGGAGGTACGCCATGCTCGGTAACTCTCAGGACGATCATTGAACTTTACAAGTCCCTTTGTAACCAGCTCCCGTTTCGCAAGGAATTTAGCAAAGTTC
The DNA here is from genome assembly GCA_025379985.1 of Phyllomedusa bahiana. Lineage (NCBI taxonomy): Eukaryota > Metazoa > Chordata > Amphibia > Anura > Hylidae > Phyllomedusa > Phyllomedusa bahiana. The sequence goes on along the minus strand of JAODAL010022170.1, from coordinate 5,874 downwards.
ATGGAGGCCTGGTTAGTGTCTATACGAGCTGGTGTGCCATTGTCATGGTGTGTGTAAGGTGTATCATCATACCTTTTAGGGGCTTCTGGCTTGGGATAGTCTGTATAATACCGTTCTGAAGCAAAGGGTGTCCCTTTAATGGGGGGGCGAAGATCGTATCTTCTGTTCAGCAGAATGGCGGTTGTAGTTGTTGCCGCTTTGTTGCACACCTTCCTGCTTGAGGTACTGTGGTTCCAGGTAGGATCTCTGGTAATCTGTGTAGGCTGGTTGATGAAGTTGGTGATGGTTGTCATCTGTTCTAGAATGCTGGTGGACGTATTCTGAGACGTGCTGTGCTGTGTCCTGACGCTCTAGGTTTGGCCCAAGTACGCTGCTGCGTTTCTCAGATGCGGAGGATTCCGCAGCTTCCAGGAACTCTGCTTTGGCCATTGTGGCTGCTGTTTCTTTGTCTGCGGCAAGTCTTTCCAGAGACGCTTCTACGCATGCTCTCTGTTGCTTTAATTGCACGAGCTTCAGCGAGAGCAGCCATTTCCTTTATTGAAGTCTTGCTAGAGCGGCTTGCATAGGACCTTGTCTTGAGTGAAGATGCTTGGCTAGCAGACATTGTGTGTCTGGTTGCGGACTGCAAACTGCATAGGAGCGGATCTCAGCGTAGTCTGGATTGCGCTGCACGTGCTGGTGGATGCTCACTCGTCCTTGCGACAATATGGCAGCCGCTGCAATAGTCTTGCGTATGACTATGTGAGTGATGGCGGCTCCGTATAGTCTGATCCACTATCGCTTGTGACTAGCAGCTGTTTTACTGTTCTGTCTTCTTACACGTGGTCACTGTGTGTATTCCGACATCCAGCTAAACCTTCTCCTATGTTTCCAATAAATCCAAACTTTGTTCTGAACTTTTAACTCTTTTTATTAGTTAACAGCTTGAACGTGAGTGAATGGATAAGGCATGGAGTTGATAGGAAGAATTATGCGGTAAAACTACAAACAATGCAGAAAACACAGATGTCAGTGATCAGCATGACAACATGATAATGACATTTATAGTACACTCTTAGTACAGGAGCACATGGCAAGAAACATGGCTGCCTAAACATGTGAGCACATGGGATAGACAATACATGAGCTACCTGGATAATAACTGCACTCTAACTATTAACAGTTTTTATAATACACTAACATCACAGCATACTGATCAAACTCTTACCAGCTATGCTAAGTCGGAGAAATGGATAAAGATGAGTGTGCACAGGAGAGCAGTGAAGTGTGACTGACTCTGTCCAGATTCTGCTCTAAAATGGCCTTCTTCTTACCAGCATGCACTTCACCTGTGACATCATTCTCCCAGAATTCTCTGCAGTCTTAAGTTGGATCTGTTACACTTATATAAAGCACTGTACAACTTTGGCCAGCAGATGGCACTATTACAACAAGTATTGCATACGTGGCTATCTGGCAATATTCTTTCAGCCTTATGTATGTGTGTGGTGTGAATATAATGTACAGAATTTACAGCTCAGCCAGGAGGAAGCATCTGTAGTTTTCACACGGCGCGCCTAACAACTATAGCCCCCCCCACTGGCCCAATGAGAAGAAGGATCCCACAAAGCAATATTGTGTGATATAACAGCATCTGTAAGTAGTTCACACACTGGATTGTGACAGATAGTTACTGCTTAGTCTTTAGTATTACTGCACTATATGTTCTTGTTTTGTAGGTTTCTCACACAACCACTTTAAAGTAACAATGTCGAGTTCTTCCAGGAGGTCTGGGAATACTGTTGACTTTTGTATCACCTGTGAGATAGCATCTAGCATTTGGCCTAAGGAGTTCAACCATCTCTCAATGTCTGACAGATCTTGTTTGAGGGACTTAACCCCTTAACCCCTCCAAACAAAAAAAAAAACACGACTCTTCATTTTTCTCCTCCCCGCCTTCCAAAAGCCGCAACATTTTTTTCCACCTACATAGACATATGAGGACTTTTATTTTGCAGGACAATATGTACTTTTTAATGGTGGCATTCATCGTACCACAGAATATACTGGGAAACCGGAAACATTTTTTAAGTGGGGCAAAATGTGAAAAAAACGTACTTGCTCTATGTTTGTGGGTGTTTTGTTTTTACAGCGTTCAATCTTCGGTAAAAATGATGAATTATCTGTATTCCACAGGTTGATTCGCATCTGGAAATACCAAACATGTCAGTTTCCGTTATGTTTTGGTACTGTAAATTAATTCCAAACATTTTCTATTTTTGTAACTTGTATCGTGGCACCATTTTCTGTGACCAACAATTTTTTTGTTCTGACACCTACGGACTTGAGTGAGACGGCAATTAGCAACTAACACCCAGCGTCTATGTTGCAGGATCGTGCTGCAATCCCACAACACAGCCCTTTATCACCACAAGGACATACCCATACGTCCAGGTGGGTTAAGGGGTTAATGATCTCTTTGAATACTATATAGATGGAGTTAGTGAGGCTCAGTTTTTACTTGAAAAGATGGTTTCTATTGAAACTATGATTTGATTTTGCCCTCATATGTCATGAAGGGAAGAGCCAATGATAGAGAAGTTGAGCAGTGCATCTTGTTTTCAGACATCAATCACCATAATTAGATTTGTTTAGATACAATACATTGAGAATATTCTACCATGTCATTTATTTGGGTTTGTCTCAGAATCATGGTATTTAAACCTATCCTTAGTAGTTTTATCTACAGCATCATGACAAATGCTATGTCAAATAGCAAAGACAGTTTTCATTTACTGTTTATATCAGCCTTGCTATAACTGTGTGTTTATATGTCTGTTGTCTTTACAGTATACTCACCTAGACCAAACATAAAGATTTTTACATGAATATATTGATATGGGTCATTTAGAACAATATATATTTAGCTAGCAGTACCATAAGACTCTACCATCAGCTCACACCACACACTGTTTTTTATTCATAGCAGTTTGTCAGGGACATATTGTTTTCTTTTTTCAGATATATCAAAATGACTTATGTGTCCCTCCTTGTTTAGAACTCATAGCTTTATTCAAAGCATAAACAACTCGGTGATCAACAATAAAAGAATTTCCTTCACACCCACTCATGACTTTTTTCTAGATAACGGTGTCACAACCTTTCAATTTATAACAACTTTTCACAACATAGCGTAGCGTTTTTAAAGGTCATTCAGTATCTGCCTACTTAAAATACCTGGCTGCGTTTTCTGAAAAGCGAATGTTATCAGATTTGTGGAAATAATAGTTGGAGACTTGCAGAAAAGGCACAAATATGTGGTGCCCTCAATGCATTAAATGTGCACTTGGTGAGAAACAAAATGACAATATATAACTGTAATATTGCCAGCAAAAAGTAAAAGTATGCAATTGCAATTTACAACACATCTGCAAAGATGATAGATGCGCATTTCTTGGGGTGAGTTGAGGCAGGAAATCCTAGACATACAGGGTCTGATTTTCATAGGGATTCTTAAAGTAAAAGTACATCTCTTGATTTAATGCCAAATTGTGGGGTTCTGTTTTTCCCAAACATTGTGATGATACAACTTCACATTTGGCACATTTTTCAGGGCTAGGCATTTTTAACATTTTTTGTTCAGGGCTGGGGCTAGGCATTTTTAAAATTTTTTAACATTTTTTAGCCTTTCAACATAGCAGTCTGTTTTACTAACCCATTAAATTATCAACACAACAAATGGAGTCATAATCAAATCAATAATTCATAAACAGAATATTGTTAAAAAGCAAGTGGAGTAGTATAAAAGTACACCACACAGCCATAAAAAGAGCACATTCCTTCACTTATAAGTCTTGGACAATATTATTCACCACATTTTTCATAGGATAGAATTATCCTTTCACTGTCTAATAGTGACTAAGTCTAATAACGTGACTTATGCATGTCATAAAAAGCATTATCCATCAAGTGTGTCATATAATGCCCCATTGCATGGTATAAAAAGCATTATCCATCAAGTGTTCCATATAATGCCCCATTGCATGGTATAAAAAGTGGCATTATCCATCAAGTGTTCCATATAATTCCCCATTATATGGTATAAAAAGCATTATCTATCAAGTGTTCCATATAATGCCCCATTGCATGGTATAAAAAGCATTATCCATCACGTGTTCCATATGATGCCCCAAGGCATGGTATAAAAAGAATTATCCATCAAGTGTTCCATATGATGCTTCTTTGCATGGTATAAAAAGCATTATCCATCAAGTGTTCCATAATGTATGATACCCCTCTGAATGCTTTAAAAAAATCACTGCTAGCATCAAGTATTAAATATTACAGAGTCATAGAAAACCACAAAATTACTACTGTAAACGAGTAACCTAATCAACAGATCAATATAAACCAGAATCTTTAATAAGTCTTAATGTAAAATAATAATGAGAAAGATAGAGATACTTCATAAAAACAGGGTCAAAAATATATACATACAATGGAGTCAAAGTAAGGAACTCACCACATCTGGATTTCCCATTAGTGAGATGCTATTCTTTTTTATCTGTGTTGTTCCCGAAAAGTTTAGTTAAAGTACATCCAGTGGCCCTAAAGAATCCTTCTGGAATAAAATGGATTTACAATCCAAATATGCTCTTAATAGAATGTATCTCCATTCACGGAGAACATGCCCCAAAAAGGGTGACCCAATAAGATGGCCCTTACCCAGCCCTACTGCTCACCCTGTGTGAACACCCAAGTACACGTTTCATATAAAAATTATCTGGACTCATCAATGGGAAAATAGGTGAAAAAAAGGAAAAATAAAATAAAAACCATGAGAAGATGAGTAAGTAGGACAGGTAGCAGGTAGTCTTATATGGGCTACAAAAGAGGAGTTTTATATATCAAATCAAATTACTATGTTCCACCTCTCAACAAATGCAAAATTAACTCATACATGTTGAGGGATATAATTAGAGAGTTATTTCGAAACTATTACAGAATTGTAAATCGAAAATATGACTAAAACAATAAAATGCTCAATAAAAAAATAAATATACATAAAAATTCCCCAGGATGTACGCAATAACTGATACGAAACTAGAGCAAAAAGGGGACACAAACCAGGTAAGCTTTACTCCGGTTTCTGGAACACCCAAAAAGAAAAAAAAAAAGGACATAAATTACAAGGAAAACTACAAAGCTACATTACGCTCAAAGGGTGAAAGATATACTGAGTCCCATCAGCAGGCATCCTGGCCCAAATGCCGCTGGAAAGATGGCGGTGCCGGATATTAATGAGCCAATTCCCAGGTAAAATTCACAACCCCACAGAAACCCCCGTTTAACACATGGAAAGCCTAGATAAGGCGATGCAAAGGGTAACGCCAGGGGGACCCCTGCGATAAAAAAAGGTTAAAATTTTGTCATCTATTAAGATTGCGCCTTTTTTTGGGGCCCCTTAATTTTTTCGGCCAGCAAATGAGATTTCAGAATAGAGCGGGTGAGAGGGTGCGACGTCAGACTGAGATGGATGGTTGCGTTGGGGGAAAAAAATCACATCCTCGTTTTACATAGAACAGCGTTTTCCCGTTTCAGCCTCAGTGTCCCCCAGCATCTCATAGGGGAAAACCTGCGCTCTGCCTTGGCCAAAAAGCTCAGCGAAAATTTTTATTTCTGCACAGAGAAACTTCATTACTGTGTCCTTCCAATTTGTTGATTTGAGATTTTAAGATTTTTGTAGTTAGCTAAGAAATTTTAAAAACAGCATTACCCCGAAAAAACCCGGGGGGGAGCAAGGGGGGCCCCGGGGGGGGAACACAACAACCTATCTAAAAGAACACCCATAAAGTTCACCAAGACTTAGTGTAGCTTTTTGGGAAAATCTTTATT